>JBBDHG010000225.1:275000-282500 GCA_037951165.1 Lophius americanus | reverse complement strand
GTGGTTTCATGTCATTAATCAATGACATCATCGTTCCTCAAGCATCAGTGCTTCTGTCCTTTGATGTCCTGACGGGGGGTTGAGGGAACATTTCAGCGACAGATGTTAGTGACCACACACACATTTAATGACGGAGATGAAGAGTTCTTTTTATATTATTGTGGTTCAAACACGGAGCGGTGTAAATCTAAAGAGGTGTAATTACCCGGTGCTTTTAAAACTATTGTTTACGGAGCTCTTTGTTCGCTCGCTGCAGCGAGACGGACCTTTTATCGCTTGAATTGAGGAGATGCTGAAGAGGAAGTAGCTTCTGTCTGAGCGCGCTCAGTCGCTGCTGGTGATTATTACGACTTAAATATGTTTGTGTAACAGGACAGTTGACAGAAGCTGCCCAGGAACATGCAGGCAGTAAAGCCGTTAAAGGGACAGTGACACAACTGGGTAGGTTTGGTGTGTGATTGAGAACTTTATCTTTCCAGTGAACATCTATGATTCTCCTCAGAAGATGAAGTGGTCCTCTGACCATCAGGAGGACAGACGGAGACGCCGCCGTCTCTGCTTCAATCATCTCAGCTGACAGCCACTCATCAAACTTCATTCTAACTCTAATAAAACTCTCTTTCTAGCAGCTCCTTCAGCAGCAGGCGGACAAACGTGGAGCGGCGTCCTTCACAGCGGCAGGAAGACCTCCGCCTCCCAGAAGGCCTCCAGCAGTCTGCTGCTCTCTGAAGACCAGGACATGTCCAGCATGGAGAGGAGATCCATGACTTCATCACCTCCAGACAGATGCTGCTCTTCTTCAAACATGTGCCGGTTCTGTCCGAGCCGTCTCTGTTAAGCCCACTGTCAAACTCTCCTGAGATGATGAGTCTGATGATCCAGACATGTCAAACTTCTAGTCTCCATAACTCCAGGTCTGAAGTTATATGAACGTAAAACTTCTCCCTAGTAAGTACAAGAAGTAAGAAACAGTCCAAACAGGGAGATTTGTTGGGTTTTACATTTCCAGCTTGGAAAGATTACTGTCTTCCTGATAGTTGATAGAGATAATGACAGAGATAATGACAGAGATAATGACAGAGATAGAGATAATGAAAGAGATAATGACAGAGATAGAGATAATGACAGAGATAGAGATAATGACAGAGATGGAGATAATGACAGATATAGAGATAATGACAGAGATAATGACAGAGATGGAGATAATGACAGAGATAATGATAGAGATGGAGATAGTTACAGATTTATTATAGATATGGAGATAGTTACAGAGATATATATAGATACAGTCCAAGATACTGTGACATTTTCTGAATTGGTTACGTGAGACTGATGAATGTGAGAGCTGCAGCCAGGAGAAGCTGAGAGGATTTTATTCAACATGTAGAAATGAAGATTGATTTAGAGATGCAGTTCTGAAGAGAGAGAGTTGAAAGTTGTCCTCAAATAAAGTTCAGGGCGTCAGAATGAGACGTTGTTTTCCAGAAGAACTCATTCTTCTTCATTCACTCAGACTTTGGACCAGAACAGAGAGAAGAACTCTGATGACAGCAGACCCACAGAGTTTGACAGCGTTCTCCTCTCAGACCGCCGTTACTCCTCCATATTTCTGATTTCTCCACTAGAAGAGGATCTACCTCCACTGTTAGCTCCTACTATTACTCCAACACCGGCGCTCCAAAGGAGTCCAATCATCCCTGAGACCCAGAGAAAAAATGTTTCTCTGCTCTTTAAACGTTGATGTGGCTCAGGCCACCAGAACAATCACAGAGACGCCCTCTGCTAGAGGAAGGCGGTCAACCTCTCTGAGGGGCTTTCATGTCCCCTCGTCTGGCCCGGGAACACGTGACCCTCGTCGGGCTCCGAGCGGCCGCTGATACCAGAACCGGCCGACCCGTCTGATGCCCCGGAGCTTCATCTCTGCTCTCTGCTGGAGCAGCGAAGCACATCGCCAAAGTAAAACAGGGATTTCAAAGCAGCCGGCAGGAAGAACCGGGAAGTGAAGGAAAGCAGGAAGCAGGACGACAGGAGGCGCTCTGATCCAATCCTAGACCCGCACCAGCAAACATGGCTGAAGTCAGATTGATGGCAGCGCCCTTAATAGGACTCCTAGTGCAACACCATGTGAGGAGGGGGGGGAAGGGAGGAGGAGGAGGGAGGAGGGAGGAGGGAGGAGGGAGGAGGAGGGATAAATAGCAGCTGGAAGCATGTTAGGAGATCATTCTGGACCAAACTGATGACAGCTGCTGCTGACGGATGTGTCAATCAAACTGTAGAACCTCGGTGATGGTGCTGAACACCCTCATCAGCTGCAGAGAGAAAGACAGGTTTCTACTGCAGAGAGACAGACAGGTTCCTTTTGCAGAGAGACAGACAGGTTCTGTCTGCAGAGGGACAGACAGGTTCCTTGTGTAGGGAGACAAACAGGTTCCTGCTGCAGAGAGACAGACAGGTTCCTATTGCAGAGAGACAGACAGGTTCTTGCTGCAGGGAGACAGACAGTCCCTGCTGCAGAGAGACAGACAGATTCCTTTTGCAGAGAGAAACACAGGTTCCTTCTGCAGAGAGATAGACAGGTTCTGTCTGCAGAGGGACAGACAGGTTCCTTGTGTAGGGAGACAGACAGGTTCCTGCTGCAGAGAGACAGACAGTCTCGTGCTGCAGAGAGACAGACAGGTTCCTGCTGCAGAGAGACAGACAGGTTCCTGCTGCAGAGAGACAGACAGGTTCCTGCTGCAGAGAGACAGACAGGTTCCTGCTGCAGAGAGACAGACAGGTGGAGGCAGGAGGAAAGTTTCATCTCTGATTCTGGAGTCATGCACTAAACCAAAGTGTATTAAATTATTCATCTTCAGGGGCAGCTCACAAATATTTCAGGTCCAGAAACCTGTTCTGTGGCCCGTCTGGCAGAGACTCCAGCTGAGTCCCTCATTGGTTCTGGAGGAGGCGGGCTGATGGAGATTCTTAGCGCCGCCATAAAAATCACAGCAGCTGACAGAAAATAGTTCCAGAAGCCACTTTGATGTTAGACATAAAAGCAATGCTGGTGATTTCCTCTTCTGTCCTCCTCTAACTGGACCGGACCACACAGAACCGAGCCAGTACAGACCGCAGTGGTGGAGAAAGTACCCTATAGATACTTGACTTAAAAGGTAAAAGTACATGTAAAATACTGCAGCACACGTAAAAGAGCTGCATTCAAACGTATCTTCAGTGAAAGTACTTGAGTATTATCAGCAGAAAGTTCTACAGTATCCGAGTACAAGTACTCCTGGTACCTGTCAGTACTTTCCGTGATGATCGTGGATTACTATTACTGCTGCATTAAAGTATTGGACTCTGTTACTGCAGTAGATATTGAAGGCTGAGGTAATCTGATTACTTCATACATTAGTGGGATTCAAAAAGGTAATCTGAAAAGTAACTAGTAACTAAAGCTGTCGGATAAATGTAGTGGAGTACAAGTAGAAGGGTAAGAAGTGAGTACAAGTATGTGATACTAGTAGTGAAGTATGATCCTTCATCCTGTGGTTGGCTGTTCCTTCAGAACCGTTTCACCTTCAGAGGAACACGATGGTTCTGCAGAACTGCAGAGCTGGACTTTAGAATGAAACCCCTCCGTGGTTGAATATTTCACACACAGAGCTGCATCATCAGCTGGTCCCGCCTCCGTCCGCTGAATGAAGCTCGTCGGAGAACGGATCAATCCCTCCCCTGTTCTGATTCTCTGGGCCGGGCCTCGGTCGGGCCAGGTGGCAGCTGGGAGAGGGGCGGCGACTGAACAAACTCCACTGTCTAGTTATCTTCATCACGCTGAGGAAAGTTCTAAAATGTTCATCACAGACCCGCTCTCATGTCAGTTTCTACATCAGTATTCCACAGAGTTCTGCCTGACCCGCCCCCTGACCCGTGTTCATGGAGATGAGTCCAGGATCTTCTGCAGACTCCCTCCAGCAGAACCAACCAACAGAATACAATAAAACCAGACGCCAGTGAAGAAGTTACCTCCTGGACAGAGATCACCCACACATCCACCCATCTGTCAGAGGAGCTCCACCCTTTACCAAGTGTGAAACCACAACCAGCAGAAATACACTCCACCCATTCCCATGGTACCACCACCTCTACAGGAGGATACACTCCACCCATTCCCATGGTAACACCACCTCTACAGGAGGATACACTCCACCCATTCCCATGGTAACACCACCTCTACAGGAGGATATGCTCCACCCTTTCCCATGGTAACACCACCTCTACAGGAGGATACACTCCACCCATTCCCATGGTACCACCTCTACAGCAGGATACACTCCACCCATTCCCATGGTACCACCACCTCTACAGCAGGATACACTCCACCCATTCCCATGGTAACACCACCTCTACAGGAGGATACACTCCACCCATTCCCATGGTAACACCACCTCTACAGGAGGATATGCTCCACCCTTTCCCATGGTAACACCACCTCTACAGGAGGATACACTCCACCCATTCCCATGGTAACACCACCTCTACAGGAGGATACATTCCACCCATTCCCATGGTAACACCACCTCTACAGCAGGATACACTCCACCCATTCCTATGGTAACACCACCATTACAGGATACACTCCACCCATTCCTATGGTAACACCACCTCTACAGGAGGATACACTCCACCCATTCCCATGGTAACACCACCTCTACAGGAGGATACACTCCACCCATTCCTATGGTAACACCACCATTACAGGATACACTCCACCCATTCCCATGGTAACACCACCTCTACAGGAGGATACACTCCACCCATTCCCATGGTAACACCACCTCTACCGGAGGATACGCTCCACCCATTCCCATGGTAACACCACCTCTACCGGAGGATACGCTCCACCCATTCCCATGGTAACACCACCTCTACAGGAGGATACACTCCACCCATTCCCATGGTAACACCACCTCTACAGGAGGATACACTCCACCCATTCCCATAGTAACACCACACAGAGGAATCTGCTGTGGGCCGGTCCAGACAGAACCGAGGAACTGTGAGAGAGTAATAGATTACACGGATCCACTGAACACACGGCGGCGTCACCTCAGGGTGCCCCTCCATCCAGCTCACAGGTCACCCTTTCAAACTGTCACTGATTTTAACCTCAGAGAGAAAACAACCTAAAAGTTACTCAAAAGTAACTTGTAACTAAATGTAACTGAGTAGAAAGTCCAATATTTCCCTCTGAAATGTAACAGAGTAAACTTTTATTGTGGTATAAAATGGAAATACTCAAACTAAGTCCAGGTACCCTGAATTTGTACTTGAGTAAATGTACTTAGTTACTCTCAACCACTGCATGTGAGTGTTATAAATAAATCCAACAGTCTTTATTAAAGTTGTTTTCAGCAGCAACAAAGTCAAATGTCTTTAGTTCATCTGGAGGTTCTCCTGGAAAACACTGATCTAAAGAAACATTTGTAGTAATCCCACAAGTAACTAGTAACTACAGCTAGTTACTGCTGTAAAGTACAAGGACCTCCACCCTGTAATCAAGTACGGTACTGGAGTAAAAGTACGTCAAACGTGACTCAGACATAGTGGGAGGAGCCGTCTGTCCCGCCCGCCCTGACGAGACATTCTCATTAGCATATTGAGCATAAAACAGCCGATTGTTCCTCCTTTAATGATTCATCTACGCTTCTTCATCCTGCAGATGTTTGGGTTCAGGACTGAGCCCAGATGATTCTCCTCTGAGATCCTGTGAAGCTCCTCGGTCTGATTCTCACGTTTTCACGTGAGGTCTAATCTGATAATGACCTCCTGTCATCCACGCCGTGAGGTCTGCTCACCACATCAACGTAGACACATCAGATGGCCCAAACATCAAGCTCCTCCCCCTCAATGGCGATCAGTTCCAGCAGTCGGCTTAGAGCCGATGGCGTTCAGACGGGCGGCTTCATTCAGCAGGATCTGGCCTGGCCCCGCCCCCCCGTCACTCTCTGCACCATAATTAGACGGTGGGGGCGGGTCCACTGCTGCTTCCTCTAGCTGGAGGTCAAACTTCGCCTCCTTTCTGAGACAAAGGTTCTGCTGGTTCTCTCTGGGTGTTCTGGTTTCCTCCCACAACCAGCACACATCAGATGAGTTGCTGGTTCTGAAACGTGAAGGTATCTATGACCTCGTTTACACCGATGCAAACCCGATGCCAGTTCCAGTCTGGTGTGACATCAAGCTCAGAACTGGTTCAACAAGAACCAGTTTGGACTTCCACTGACTAGAGAGGCGCCAGAGCCTCGTCATGACGTCATTGTCTCCTTTACCCAGCAGCCACTGTGCTGAACAACCTCAGAGAGCAGCTTTGTCACCCACGGCCATGGGTTGTTGTGGGTCTGACCCGGCATGTTGGTATATGTTTTCTACCAAAAGATGCGGCAAAAATAATGTTGTCCAGGTAAAAGAACCAGAAAAAGGGCTACAAGCCTTTGGGGTTTCAACATTCAGGTGTCTGCATGAAATGACACCATTCAACCCATTAGAACCCACTAGAACCCACCAGAACCCAGACCCATTTGTCCTTAGATGAAAATGATATGAAATATAAATCGTACCATGCAGAACATGGTTTTGAGGTGTTGCCCCTCATCAGAGATCTGTTACGTTACTTTCAGCTTCTGTGGTAGTTTTTCCTCATCGTTGGAAATGAAGATTTTTCTGACTGTCAAGAGTTATTATATATATAAATATATATATAAATTATATTTTAACAACTGAGTTATTCTCGAGCCTATAATTTGTACTTGAATACAGTAATTGAGTGTAAGTACTTAGTTACTCTGTCTGTCACTGTAATGTAGTACAAGGAGGTTTTTCTAAGAATCATGAAAGAATGAAATATAATAATCTGAAAAGTTAAAGGTTTCAGACGAATGTAGGGAGAAGAACCAGTGTGAAAGAATAATCAAGTCCAAACACCGCAAGTATGTACTTAAATACTAAATAAAAGTACAAACACCGCAAGTATGTACTTAAATACTAAATAAAAGTACAAACACCGCAAGTATGTACTTAAATACTAAATAAAAGTACAAACACCTCAAGTATGTACTTAAATACTAAATAAAAGTACAAACACCTCAAGTATGTACTTAAATACTAAATAAAAGTACAAACACCTCAAGTATGTACTTAAATACTAAATAAAAGTACAAACACCTCAAGTATGTACTTAAATACTAAATAAAAGTACAAACACCTCAAGTATGTACTTAAATACTAAATAAAAGTACAAACACCGCAAGTATGTACTTAAATACTAAATAAAAGTACAAACACCGCAAGTATGTACTTAAATACTAAATAAAAGTACAAACACCTCAAGTATGTACTTAAATACTAAATAAAAGTACAAACACCTCAAGTATGTACTTAAATACTAAATAAAAGTACAAACACCTCAAGTATGTACTTAAATACTAAATAAAAGTACAAACACCTCAAGTATGTACTTAAATA
>JBBDHG010000225.1:212500-267500 GCA_037951165.1 Lophius americanus | reverse complement strand
CTGAATTTAAATGATTTCTAATAGAGAGTTGTTGACTAAGGGTAAACTTTCTTTAAGTAGACTAGTTGGGATGTGGTTTAAGAGACAGGTTCTAGTTGGGATGGGGTCTAGGACACAGGTTCTGGGCGGGATGGGGTCTAGGAGACAGGTTCTAGTTGGGATGGGGTCTAGGAGACAGGTTCTAGTTTGGATGGGGTCTAGGAGACAGGTTCTAGTTTGGATGGGGTTTAGGAGACAGGTTCTAGTTGGGATGGGGTTTAGGAGACAGGATCTGGTTGGGACGGGGTTTAGGAGACAGGATCTGGTTGGGATGGGGTCTAGGAGACAGGTTCTAGTTTGGATGGGGTTTAGGAGACAGGTTCTAGTTGGGATGGGGTCTAGGAGACAGGTTCTAGTTTGGATGGGGTCTAGGAGACAGGTTGTTGTTTTGGATAAGGAAATAAGGGAAGTTGTTTGTTCTAGATAAATAGGACTGAAGTGGTCTAGATCTGCTCCAGGTCTATCTGTTGTTTCTAAGCACATAGTCCTGGGGTTTAAACTAGAACCAGTTGAAGACAGGAAGTTATGGATCTTGTCCCTAATACTTATAATGTCATTAAAGAAACTCATGAAGTCGTTGCTACTAAGGGTTCTAAGGAAACGGGTCTCAATAGAACTCTGACTCTCAGTCAGTCTGGTTCCAGAGCTGAACAGAACACTGGGTTGGTTCTGGTGGTCTTCTATCAGTACAGAGTAACGGGTCGCTCTGCGCTGAGGACGGCTCTCTTATATTTTTTAATGCTGTCTTGTCGGGCTAATCGGGACTCAACAAGTTTACTGTGACTCCATGTTCTTTCTAGTCTGTGTTTGTTTGAGGTTTGGAGTCAGGTGTTAAACATGGAGCTGCTCTCCTCTGTTTCACACTCTTCTTTTCTAGGGGGCGATAGAGTCCAGAGTTCATCTCAGAGAGTTTACAGCCCTGTCCACAGAATAATCCCTTTGCCCTGGACTAACGTTACAGTCAGATTCTTTGATACATGCAGCTGAACTCAGGTTTGATGGAATAGAGTCTTTTATTACAGCGTCTTCAGATATATTTGTAGCGTAGAAAGATTTTTCTATTGGTGAGTGATTTAGCATTGAAAATTCAAAAGTGATCAAACAGTGGTCCGATAGTAGAGGTTCTGTGGATGAACTGTCAGTTTTTCAGTATCAATGCCTTCCTGTCAGGGTTGACATTGTAGGCCTAGTTAAATGTTATATTTAACAATTATTAATAAAATATTAAACATTTTGAATATATATATCTGCTGATTTCGTGTGGACCAGTTAAACCAGTAATTGGGTTCAGTCCTAATAGGCCCAGTAGTGAAATGCTGCAGCCCTGGGGCAACAGCTTCAGGACCCTGACCTTATATTACAGGCTGGCGGTTAGTGTGAGGGGTCTGAGGCTGCAGCTCTACCCTTCTCTGGAGCACCGGTGATGCCTTGCCTGTTGTGTAGGCTATCCAGTGACCTCAGGTCCCCATGATAACCAGAACCCGAAGACACTGACTCCCTGCTACTGCCTCTTCTTTCTGGCAGCATCTGTCTGACCCTGTTTGACCCTGTCACAGCTTCAGGCTCATTATCGGGCTGATGACTCTGACACTGAGGTTCTCTCCTCTCCTTGTGGCCTCAGCATGATCCAAAGCTCGGTCTCCACCAGACTTTTCAGAATTCAGAACCCGTGTCAGAACATGAAGCAAAGATCCAGCAGCAGATCTGCTCCGATGTTCCATCAGTTCTATCTGACAGTCATTAGTCAGAACAAACAGGAGGCCGGTTCCATCTGAGTGGAGGTGAAGGCTGATCAGTCTGTCAGTCACAGCTGAAATCATCCACTGTAAAAAGTGTCTGAAGAAATGACTGTAAAAAGTGTCTGAAGAAATGACTGTTAAAGGTGTCTGTAGAAATTACTGTAAAAAGTGTCTGAAGAAA
Organism: Lophius americanus; assembly: GCA_037951165.1. NCBI lineage: Eukaryota > Metazoa > Chordata > Actinopteri > Lophiiformes > Lophiidae > Lophius > Lophius americanus. The sequence continues at coordinate 265,541 of JBBDHG010000225.1, read as the reverse complement.
TTACTGTAAAAAGTGTCTGAAGAAATTACTGTTAAAAGTGTCTGAAGAAATTACTGTAAAAAGTGTCTGTAGAAATCACTGTAAAAAGTGTCTGAAGAAATGACTGTTAAAGGTGTCTGTAGAAATGACTGTAAAAAGTTTCTGAAGAAATGACTGTAAAAAGTGTCTGTAGAAATCACTGTAAAAAGTGTCTGAAGAAATTACTGTAAAAAGTGTCTGAAGAAATTACTGTAAAAAGTGTCTGAAGAAATGACAGTAAAAAGTGTCTGAAGAAATTACTGTAAAAAGTGTCTGTAGAAATTACTGTAAAAAGTGTCTGTAGAAATTACTGTAAAAAGTGTTTGTGGAAATTACTCTAAAAAGTGTCTGTAGAAATCGCTGTAAAAAGTGTCTGTAGAAATTACTGTAAAAAGTGTCTGTGGAAATTACTCTAAAAAGTGTCTGTAGAAATCACCGTAAAAAGTGTCTGTAGAAATTACTGTAAAAAGTGTCTGTGGAAATTACTCTAAAAAGTGTCTGTGGAATTTACTGTAAAAAGTGTCAGTAGAAATTAATATAGTAGATGTGGAGAATAATCTTTGATAAATAAAGGTGAAATAACTTAATTAATACATTTTTAAAAGACGAGATGTTACTGTAAAAGTACAAACATTTAGGATTATCAAAAAATACCATAATGTCCCAAGTAAGTCATTACTGTAAAAATATATATATATTATATATTTTATATAATTATTTAATCATTTATTAAGAGCATGCAGTTATTTATACAGACAGTAAAAATATGGTTTATATTTCTGACATAATGATGAATTCTGGGTTAAAGAAGGTCTGAATTTATTGTAGTTTCCTGTCATTGACTGTCACAGACGGACCTGATCTCCGTCTCTCCTCGCTCCTGCTGAATAATGGGCCCAGTCTCAGCCCGGCCTCAGGCCGACTTCAGAGCCGCCCGCAGCTCAGTGCAAGGCTTTGTTGCCCACGCGCACGAGCTCATGCACACACGCACATCCTTCCTGCTGTCGGAACTTCCTGCCACTAGTGTTTCTGGGGGAACCGCCTCACTGATGGGCAGGAGAGGAGAAATTATAAAAAATGTCACAAATGATAATTAAAGAAAAATTCTTTATTAGTCTCAAGTTTTACAGCAGCAGCCAATGAAAGCAGAGAGAGAAGATGAAGGAACTACATTCTGGACATCAGGATCAAAATAAGAACGGATTATGATAGAAATATACCAGACAGAGAAACCAGAACCTTCGGCCCACTCTGACCCAGTAGTCTGGTTCTGGTTTTAAAGTGACCAAGTGTTGTCATGAATAGGTTTAGAGTGGATCTCTGTGGAGCTATCCAGAGTGGATGTATTATTAATGCACTGATGAGAGGGTGATGTGTACAGGTGAGGGAGTAATGTGTACAGGTGAGGGGGTGATGTGTACAGGTGAGGGAGTAATGTGTACAGGTGAGGGGGTGATGTGTAAAGGTGAGGGGGTGATGTGTACAGGTGAGGGGGTGATGTGTAAAGGTGAGGGGGTGATGTGTAAAGGTGAGGTGATGGTGTGTACAGGTGAGGGAGTAATGTGTACAGGTGAGGGGCTGTTGTGTTAAGGTGAGGGGGTGATGTGTACAGGTGAGGGGGTGATGTGTACAGGTGAGGGGGTAATGGGTAAAGGTGAGGGGCTGATGTGTTAAGGTGAGGGGGTGATGTGCACAGGTGAGGGGCTGATGTGTTAAGGTGAGGGGGTAATGTGTACAGGTGAGGGGGGGTGATGTATATGGGTGAGAGTGTGAGTTGTATGGATGTTAGGGTCATGTGAGGATGTGATGTATATTGTTTTCCATGATGTTCTCCATGATGTTCTTCATGATGTTTGGACAGAATCTTCCTCTCTAGAAAACCTTTCAGGGGTCCAAACCAAACAGACCACGCTGTCTTCAACAGTTTGATAAACCTCTGGTATCAGCATTTTGATACGGCTTTGAGACTCGGCTGACTCGTAGACTTGACTCTCACTGAGGCTCCCACTGACTGGTAGACTTGACTCACTGAGGCTCCCACTGACTGGTAGACTTGACTCTCACTGAGGCTCCCACTGACTGGTAGACTTGGTTCCCACTGACTGGTAGACTTGGTTCCCACTGACTGGTAGACTTGGTTCCCACTGACTGGTAGACTTGGTTCCCACTGACTGGTAGATTTGGTCTCACTTTTTCCACCATAAATAAGCAGGTGCTAGTTCGATGCTGGTGCTAGAGCCAGCGCTTAGTTGGTTCAACTTGCAAAGAACCCCAAAGAACCTGTTTGCTATTCCATTAGCAAGGAGCCAAGTCAGAGCCAAGCCATTACGTCACCGAATAACATATTCAGTTCTTGGCTCTAGACCAGCAGAGAGTTGGTGCTTGTCCGGCACCAGTTTTTAGAGCCAGGAACTGGTGCTTAGGCTGTCGAAAAGCAAGGAACTGCTAAGTCAGGCTCTGGCTCCGAACTATCCCTGGAAGCAGCTCGCTTGAAAAGGGATAACTGACAGGTAGACTTGGTTGCACCATCCACTGGACCTTCAGCGTTGATGCTGCTGTGACTCGCCTCTGTAGCCGTCACAGTTTGACCCGGGTCAGAGTCATTCCTGCGTCAACCTTGAGGACAAAATGTTCTGTTTCTCCAACCACTCACAGATACCGTTGTAATGATATAATCAAGGTCATTCCCGTCACCTGTCCGTGGTTATAATCTTATGGCTGAGTGGTGAATGCGGTGAGGGTGATATATATGGAGGCTGTATTCCTCCTGGAGCAGCACTTTCCTAGCAGTTGGACTTCCTGCAGAGCCTGTGGGCGTGTGAGGAGAGGGGCGCTGGATGCAGAGCTGATGAACGGATCCATCCTGGATGGAGATCTAAGAGGTGGAGGTGGGCGGAGCTGAAGGGGATTAGCGGCATTGATGAGTCAGCTGACCTTTCAGAGAGGCTTCACCTCAGCTTCAGTCTCCACGAGGATCCCATTAGCTGAAGGAAGCTGACAGCTCTCCAGTGGACTCAGAGTCAGTACCACACACTGATGAGCTCATGCTGTGACCCGCACTCACAGAACCTCACAGAACCTCACAGAACCTCACAGAACCTCACAGAACCTCACAGAAACAATAACAAGAACACAAAGATGTCACACTGCGAGGGAATCTGTTTGTAGAGGGTGAGAGTATTTGAAGGAATGATTCTTCATTTTAGTGTCGGGTCATTTTATTTTGGAACAGAATTGTAGGCCACACACACACACACACACACGCACGCACACACACACACACACACACACACACACACACACACACACACACACACACACACACACACACACACACACACACACACACCCACACACACACCCACACCCACACATACACACCCACACACACACACACACACACACACACACACACACACACACACACACACCTTCACAGTGGGAGAAGAGTGAAGCGTGTCTGATAGGTCCTTGGACTGTCGGGAACGCTCCGGTTCTCCCAGGGAACCTTGTGTGGGGAACCAGAGGGCTAAAGGTGCTTGGGTTGTATTTAGGAAACGAGGACATAGAGAGGTAGAACTGGGAGGGAATGCTGGGAAAGGTGCAAGCTAAGTTGTCTAAATGGAAATGGCTGCTACCACAGCTGTCCTACAGGGGAAGAGCTCTGATTGTCAACAACCTCGTTGCCTCGACTCTTTGGCATAAACTGAAAGTTCTCGTTCCTCCACCGGGCTTCATTCAACAATTGCAGAAGTTACTTGTGGACTTTTTTTGGACTGGTCATCACTGGGTGCGTGCATCGGTCCTGTACCTCCCGGTGGCAGAGGGGGGGCAGGGCCTCATAGACATTGCCTCCAGAACCGCGGCCTTCAGACTGCAGGCGGCTCAACGGCTGCTGTACGGCTGCGCTGTCTCTTGGCTGGATGTGGGCCGGTCGCTGCTGTGGAAGGCTGGTCGCCTCAAGCTTGACAAACAGCTATTCCTGATGAGATCATCTGAGTGTGACCTTTCGGGAATCACCACCTTCTACAGCTCGGTGATCGATGCCTGGAAGACCCTGGACATTTCCCGGCCCACTGACCCCTGCCTGGAATGTGGCTATTTGAGGAGCGATTGTTTAACAATGCCCTAATGTCCAACACCGTGTTTTCCTCGCCAACCGTCAGAAGGAAGTTCATTGAGGCTGGGATCACCAAGCTGGGAAACCTCACAGGGACTACAGAGGACAGACTGGCAGAGAGGACGGGTATCCGGTCAACGAGAGTCCTACGGGGTCTCGTGGATGGGGTGTGCCGGTCGCTGCCTGCTCCACTCAGGGGTTTCGCCCGGAGCTGGGCTCTGGCAGATCAGTGGAGCGGGAGTTCCGGTTATGTCTTCCCCTCCCTGACTGTGGGTCCTGCTGTTGGTGACTGGGTGGAGGGGAGAGACCGGCTCCTAACTCTGGGGACCCCGGGGCTCGGAACTTTCAGCTCTTGCGGAGGGAAGCAGCTGTACTCGAGCTGTTTCAAAGTACTTAACCTCCGATCACTGACAGGAGTCAGGGAGTCGAGGTGGACGGGGGTCTTTGGCTCAGACGTTTCCCCTAAAGGCAGCTGGCGGGTCCTGTATAAGCCTCCAGTTGAAAAACGGATGGGTGACCTCCAGTGGAGGACTATACATGGAGCTCTAGCTACAAACAGATACCGAGCTCACCTGGACCCGTGTACAGGGGATAGCTGCTGGTTCTGCTCCGACACAGAGGATGTAGAACATCTAGTGGTGTCGTGTCCTCGTTTGGCAGGTCTCTATGTTTTACTGAAGAGATGGGTGGAGGCATTGGGAGAGGTTTTCTCTGTCCCACTGTTTGTTTTTGGACCTAAATACCCACTGAAAAAATGCAAAACGTTGGTTCTAATCAATTTTATTTTTGCAAATGCCAAACTTGCCATTTGGAAAACCCGTGAGTATCAGAATTTGGGAGAGAGTCCAACCGATCCGATCCATAGTCTGAAAGGTTTGGTGGCGGCTCGTCTAAGGGTGGAACACACTTACTACCGACTGACCCACAACATCGGTGGGTTTAAAGCAGTGTGGTCCATCAAACAGGTCCTGTGTTCAGTGGGGGAGGACGCCTCTCTGGTGCTGAACTTTTAATCTTGTTTGTGTGAGCAGAAAAATTTCTCTCATTATTGTTCATGTCGAAATGGGCATGTAAGAATCTAAGTTAATGTACCATAAATAAAGGTTTGTTCAAAGTCTTCTTCTTCTTCTTCTTCGTCTTCTTCGTGGGTGCAGACAGAGTAGAATGTTGACTGACAGCGAGGAAGAGGTCAGCTGTCAGTCTGGATGCTGAACCATCATCAGTCAGGTTCTGGTCAGCTGGATCCTCCAGCTCCTCAGGGAGAGTTGGAGCAGATATCTCACGGTGTGACAGAAGCGTCGCTGGACCCACTTCACCCGCTCCACTCTTCATGTGCTATTCCACAGTCAGGTTTTAACGAGCTCCCATGGGTGGCAGTGGATCAACTCACAGCGATGACAAAATAAATTAATAAAAATGAATTTGATGTGAAACATCAAAGGAAAGCAGCTCCACCTGAAAGAAGGTCCAAACATCTCAACCAACACGTCCAGGACCAGAGAGGAGCACCGGGACTGAGATAAGACTTCAGGACTGGACCAAAGAGTGTAGTATAAAAGCAAAATATTTTGACGCCTCTTACTTTTCAGTTTGTACATTAGAAACAAAAAAGATGTTGGGTTGTATTGATTGTTGGTTTATTGTTGAGTCTCCTTTCACCATCTCAGAAATATCTCGAAACTCCGTTCTTCACTCACCTTGAGTGATGCTGAAAAGCTGATTCACGCGTTTGTCTCCTCCAGACTGGATTACTGTAACGACCTTCATCACTCCTCATCGGGATCCCTGATAAAAGTCTTCAAAGACTTCAGTATGTTCAAAACATCTACAAGGATCCTGATGAGAGTTCGTAAACACGAACACATCACCCCCGTTCTTCATTCCCTTCATCGTCTTCCCATCTCCACCAGGATTGATTATAAGATCTCTCTCCTCACTCACCAGTGTATCCATGGTAACGCCCCCCCCTACCTGAAAGAAGTACTCACCCCACTGACCTCAACACGATCCCTCCGTTCTACCCACTCATACCGCCTCTTCCTTCCCCGGATTAAGCTCAGCACCATGGGAGATCGGGCCTTCTGTTCTGCTGAACCTCGTCTGTGGAATGCCCTCTCTGACCATCTCAGGGCTCCACAGACGACTGACACATTTAAAAAAGGACTTAAAACTTTCCTTTTTAGCAGAACCTATAACCTTAATTAACATTGCTGCTTTTTGGTAATGCTTTTATATAGTTATTATTTTATTTTTTATTGATGCTTTTATCTGCTTTTGCTTTGTAGCACTTTGAGATTTGATCCAAATGTAAAGTGCATTATAAATTAAATGTATTATTATTATTTATTATTATTATTGTATATTATATTATATTAATGTTTAGGTTTTATTATCGCTGTGTTAGAGACCGTTCACACTTACACTATGAAGTTCTTGACCTTTGAGTCATCCCTGGGGAAGCAGTGGGCGGAGCCTGTGATGAGCCCGGGCAGCAAATTGGGGTTCAGGTTCTTGGTCAAAGACCCTATGACATGTAGACCGGTGGTGTTGTCCTGGGATCCAACGGCCCAACTTCCCTTCCTCTTGACCTTCAGCTGGATGGGAAGATGTGTCTCTGGTCTGCATGCAGGAGGTGAGGGTCTGCCCCTCCCCCGTCTTCCTCCTCACTGCATGTAGGAGAGAAGATGAAGGAACTTCTACAGTGAGAAATTCACACGCTTCTGCTCAACGTCATCGGGTGTAGTGGCTGGTCTCAGAACCTGATGTTCTCAAACCCCGACCCAGATGTTCTCAAGCCCGACCCAGCTGGTCTCACACGGACCAAACAGCTGGAGCTGACCTCGGCTGCCATTGGACGAAAGGCAGCAGACAAGTCATTAATTCTTCGCAGGACTGAAGAGACAAACGACCGTTCAAACTCACATTCACACCTACAAACGATTTAGTGTCACTGATTCACCGGTGTCACATGTTTGTGGTCTGTGGGAGGAAGCTGGAGGACCAGGAGAGAACCCTCGCAGATAGTGCATGAAATATGATGATTTCTACAAATGTATGTAATAATATTTGATGAAAATATACTTGAAGTCATCATTCAGATCAAAGGCGTGTTTGAGAGTACTTCCTGTTTGTTTTACTGCAAAGAGACAGAAACTTTCATCTCCTTCACTTTTTGCTTCATTTACTAGATATCCAAATTGAGCATTGTTGAACTTAAAATAATTGAGTGTAATGAGGAGTTGTGTGTGATTGGGTCAGTGGAACCCCAGATCAAACGTTTATGTGTCCATGTCCATCACTGCTCCTTTCATGAGGAGCTTCTTCATTCACTTAGACCTCATCATCTTCAGTCACTCAATCAAATGATACCAACATCTGAACAGGCATGTTTCTTTGATGTGGCTGAGGACCTGAGGGAGAACATCAGAAAATCCCTCTGGAACTCTTCCCCTGCACTCTGCATGAGTGCATTCATCCCCGGACATTTTTAAAAACCCCTCAGACACCAACTGTCCCGTCAGCCGCCATCACTATTTCCAACTCCTGTTTTTATTCTCATTATTATTTTGTCATCTAAAGCATCTTCAGGGGTCTTGAGAGACCCTACAAACATGTAAGTGATTAATACGGGGACAGTTAACAGACGTCATCATGTTATCTGAACCCATTTTATGACTATATATTAAAAGTAGTTCCACGTTTTACTTTCAACAAATTTGTTAATTTTATTCTTCCTTCAGGACGTCTGAAGTCATTTCAGTATAAAAGTTTCATTGCTAATATGAAGATGGCTGCTGGGTTTATTAATCCAACACTGGAAATGAATAAATCTCCCTTTAAGCCCTGGTACAGCTCATGATGGCATAAAGAGGTTCTTGGAAAATTGATGAGGGATGAGGGTTCCGGTTGCGCAGGGGCGAGGTAAGACGAGCTGAACCTGAGCTGTAGCAGCTCCACCTTAACTAAGACACTAACTACCCAGAGTACATCGAACCTACGAATCAAAGCATAAGCAAGTAGAAATAAACAACCGATTGAGAAAAAAGATATGAGGAAAGGGAAACTTAGGAAAAACGAACACCAAGATGTTGGCCGCGAACAAATCCGGGACTGGATTGAAATTACAACACGAGAAGACACGAGTGACGAGGTAGATCCACCAAACCGTGCAGTGCTAGCTGCTATTGCTGCTCTACAAAGGGAAACCACTGGTTTTAAAGATGACATGTGGGCTATTATCGATAGCCGTATACAAACCGTATCTAGTGTGTTCAGAAACGAGCTTGCTACAACTAAAGCAGAAACCCAGACGTCCGTGGTAGCCCTCGAAAAAAAACCACGGCATCATACGGTACAACCATTAAAGGGCTGGAAACCTCCGCCACTCATCACTCAGTAGATGTTTCCGCGCTTCAACGTCAAGTTGCCAGCCCGAATTCTCAGGTGGGAAGACTAACTGAAAAGGTTGCGGACTTAGAAGGTCGCTCAAGGAGGCATAATATAAGAATTGTTGGAATCCCAGAGGGGCTGGAAGGAGCAAGACCGAGGGATGTTGTGCCGGGCTGCTACAAGACACGCTGTCCCTCAACGATAAAACGCTACTTGACGGGGCAGACCGGACCCTCAAAAAAAACAAACATAGCCCAATGAACCACCAAGACCTTTAATTTTGAGACTACACTACTACCCTGTACTGGAGGACATCCTACGTAAAGCTTCCGAGGCAAAACATCTACTCTATGGTGACAAAAGGATTCAAATCTTCACAGACTATCCGCCCACTTTGGCCAAGTGTAGAGCGCTGTTCCACCGCACCAGGGAGCTACTGCGAGGCCAGTCCGCATCAGGTATAGCCTACTCTACAAGTAAGCCATCTATCAAGGCATATGGGTATTTCACATGTTAGAAATAATAGTTAAACTCTGGTAATGTAAACAGAAACAAGATCCCCGGCGTTGCTGGGCTATGAAAGAAGGGTTAGAAAGCAGCAGCAGGCTTTGAGAAGTAGTGAAGAAGTGAATGCAGTTACGTTTTCTACTTTTTAAATCTAATGTTATCTTTTTCCTGCTTCCTTGGGAAGAGACACACCACCTTTCCTTAGTGGCCGGAGAAGCCTAAGTTAATCTAATTTTGTTGTATTTTTATTATTATTTTTTTTCCTCCTTGATATGAGAACCAAGTCATTCCTAAGAAGAGTGTTTGGGTGGGACATAAAAACCGAGGGGGGCACAGCAGCACCAAGGGTTTGGTATGGGATTACAGGGGAGGAAACTATTGACCGACCACAAGAGTGCTACACACTGATATTTACACTACTAAGGATGATAAACTGGCTACTTACGGCTAACGCAAGACAAAATGAATACCAATACTAAAGCAGAACAAGGTCTCACATTCCGTAGTCGGAACGTTGGTGGAGTAAACGATCCAGTGAAAGGAGGAAAGGTCCTAGCTCACTTAAAATCAATGGCCTCTGACATGTTTCTACCGAAGACACACCTGGAAAAACATCTCACAAGGCAGATGGCGAACAAAGTGGATAAGCGATATATATCACTCTAATTTTCCAAATAAAGCAGGAGGTGCAGCCATCCTACAGAAAAAGATTATGGTAGATACGGAGGGTCAATATTTAATAGTGATTGGGGAGATTTACGATGTCTCCCTCACCCTTGTGAATATTTATGCCCTGATATGCCTGATAATCCTGTGTTTTTCCAAAAACCCTTTGCACTGATTCTGGATAACTTTCAAACAAATTTGATCATTGGGGGAGACTTTAATACAGTTTTGGAAACATTTCTTGATAGGAGAGCAGCAAGGAAAGTCTCCGGTGAATTTCTGAACACATTTATCAATAACACAAACATTCTGTACATATGGAGAACATTAAACCCCTCTGGAAGGGATTCTTCCTTCTACTCACCTGTCCAGGATGCTTTTAGTAGAGTAGACCACTTCCTAGTTGATGCCAAACTTTCTCCCTTCGCAACTAACACTAAATACCGTAGCATTGTGTTTTCGGATCACAGCGCTGTTTCAATTTCACTACCTCTTGAACACATAATCAATTTTCATAACGCCTGGAGTCTAAACTCTCAATTATTCTACTACTTGAAAACTCAGATTTTTAAAATATGTTGAAATGAATGACATCCCCGGGACGTCAATCCTTTGGGAAGGCTTCAAGGCATATCTAAGAAGCTGTGTGTTATCTTTTGAAGCTCCAAGAAGGAAAGAAAACAAGGTTATGTTGGTTGAATTACACAAACAAATTAAATCATTGGAGATGGAAAACTCCCAATCTCCTTCTGATTCCATTATGAAAAAATAGTATGCATATAGTATGAATAGTATGAATATAATATGATAATATCCGCAAAAATAAATAAAGCATTCCTCTGTACAAAACAAAAACATCTTGAATTTGGTGACAAGCCACACACACTCTTGGCTTACCATCTTAGAAAACTGGAAAATGATTGGACAATACACAAGATAAAACCCATAATACTACAATATTAACCAAACCCAAGGATATTAATGACACATTTCTTGAATTCTACACTAACTTGTATGCATCAAAACACACAGCAGAAACTACAACAATGAACTCATTTTTGAATAAATGTGAATTACCAAGCTAAGCAGGGAGGACTGTGATACTGAATACTTCACTGACTATTGAAGAGGTTCAGAACGCAATTATGTCGCTGAAAAATGATAAAACACCCGGCCCCGAGGGATTTCCAGGGGAACTATATAAAATATTCAGTGGTGAGCTCTCGCCATACCTTCTGAGATTGTATGAACAATCCCAGGTAGAGGGTAATCTACCACCAACTTCAACCGAGGCTTTTATTACAGTAATCCAAAAAACAGGTAAAAGGACCCAAAAGGTGTAAGTGCATACCGCCCGATCTCACTCATTAACATTGATGGGAAAATATTTGCCAAAATACTTCGAAAACAGTTTGGGTCCTCTGCTGGAAAAGATTGTCCATATGGACCAGACAGGTCATATACCAAATAGAAACTCGACCTTCAACCTTAGGCGACTTTTTAATATTACCTACAGGAAAAGAGGAGCATCTTCTGACCTTGAGGTACTCTATAGTACTTATTCCATGTTCTCAATAGATGTAATCTTGAAGATAAATTCCTATCACTTATCAAGCTTCTTTACAAAAGTTCCGTGGCTCAGAGCCTCACTAACCGTACAATATCTTCTCCACTTAACTTGTATAGAGGGACGAGACAGTGATGCCCACTATCTCCACTGATTTTTGCATAGGCACCGGAACCTCTAGCTCAAAGCATTAGGCTTGACCCAAAGATACATGGATAAACCCAAAATTAACTACAAATAAAATATCATTTTATGCGGACGATATCCACCTATATATAACACAACCACAAAGTACCATTCCAACTCTCCTCAATATAAGGAATGTATTATAATGAAAACAGCAATCTTTAGAGATCTAGACTCTTTAATTTTTTCTTTTTTTGTGGGGCCACAAAGCACAAAGAACAAGCCAAAAACATCTCTTTAGACCAAAGTGTGAGGGAGGCCTAGCACTGCCCAACTTGAAGTTCTACCATTGGTCCTCTGCAATTAAGGCCGTCACTCATTGGTTGGATAATTCTAAATGATCATACGACTGGTTAAAAATGGAGCGAGAAGACTGTTATCCATATTCCATAGGTACAATTTTATGAGCTCCCATGAAAACAAATAAGCCACTATTCAGTAACAAACCCATAATACACGGCTTGGATGGACCTGGAAACAGATCAAATCAAATTTTATCCTCCAATCACTGACCCTTGCGCTACCCATTGCCGGGAACCCAACCGTTTGTCCCTCATACCAGGATAAAGGGTTCTCTAAGTGGAGCAGAGCAGGTACTCTCTGTATTGGAGATCTTTATGCCAAAGGTGTCTTCATGTCCTTCGCTCAGTTACAACAGAAATACAAAATAGGAAATAATCACTTTTTCTGCTACCTACAGATAAGGAACTACAAACGAAAGCATTTAAAAGGTTTTGAAACTCAAACACAATCCATAATGGATCACTGTTTAACACAACCCCCTAGCAAGAGTAGGCTGATATCTCATATATACAATAACCTATTGTCACGGACATCTCCCTCCTCCAAAGCGCATGAGTCTGAATGGGAGGAGGAACTGGGCAAATCAATCCCAGATGACATGTGGGGAAAGAGTCTAGAGCGAATCCAAACCTGTTCAAAGAATACACGGCACTGTCTCACCCAATTCAAAAGAATCCCCAGGCTACACTTCTGTGAGGAGGGGTTGAGTGACATACAGCCGGAGGTGTCACCTATGTGTGACAGGATGTCAAAGGTCATGAATGTGTTGATCAAAACCAGATCCTACCCTTATTATTTTAGCTGTATCAGACAGATCTAAGATTCTAAGATTCATTCTTTCATAATGCATCAATGCTGCTGGGGGTTGGGATTGTTTGTTACGTTCTCCTTGTTTACTTTACATTTTTATTTACATATCTCATACACTTTGGTGCCAGGTACAATAGTGTTCACTGTTAAAAAGAAAAAAGAAACATGCGCCTGGATGGAATGTGTATTTGTAGAAATGTGATGGCGCAAAGTGCTCAACAAAATAAACTGAAGGAAAAAACGAAGAAAGAAGTTGTCTAAATATTTACCGGGGAGGATAAATTCATATTTAATTATGGGTGTTTTTGTATTTGGGGGCAGATGAGCCCAACATGTATGTTTCTGTGTTTTAGGAGAAATATATATACACTATACTATATTATACTATACTATACTATACTATACTATACTATATTATACTATACTATACTATACTATACTATATTATACTATACTAATACTATACTATACTATACTATACTATACTATATTATACTATACTAATACTATACTATATTATATTATATTATACTATACTATACTATACTATATTATATTATATTATACTATATTATACTATATTATACTATACTATACTATACTATATTATACTATACTATATTATATTATATTATACTATATTATACTATATTATACTATATTATTCTACACTATACTATACTATATTATACTATACTATATTATACTATATTATACTATACTAATACTATACTATATTATATTATATTATACTATACTATACTATACTATACTATACTATATTATACTATACTATATTATATTATATTATACTATATTATACTATATTATACTATACTATATTATACTATATTATACTATATTATACTATATTATATTATACTATACTATATTATATTATACTATATTATACTATATTATTCTACACTATACTATACTATATTATAATATACTATATTATACTATACTAATACTATACTATATTATATTATATTATACTATACTATACTATACTATATTATATTATATTATACTATATTATACTATATTATACTATACTATATTATACTATATTATACTATATTATACTATACTATACTATATTATATTATACTATACTATATTATATTATACTATATTATACTATATTATTCTACACTATACTATACTATATTATACTATACTATATTATACTATACTAATACTATACTATATTATATTATATTATACTATACTATACTATATTATACTATACTATATTATATTATATTATACTATACTATATTATATTATACTATATTATACTATATTATACTATATTATATTATACTATACTATATTATATTATACTATATTAAACTATATTATTCTACACTATACTATACTATACTATACTATACTATATTATACTATACTATATTATAATATACTATATTATATTATATTATACTATACTATATTATATTATACTATATTATACTATATTATTCTACACTATACTATACTATACTATACTATATTATATTATATTATACTATATTATACTATATTATACTATACCATATTATACTATACTATATTATACTATACTATATTATATTATACTATACTATATTATATTATATTATACTATATTATACTATATTATACTATACTATATTATATTATATTATACTATATTATACTATATTATACTATACTATATTATACTATATTATACTATATTATATTATACTATATTATACTATATTATATTATACTATACTATACTATATTATATTATATTATACTATATTATACTATATTATACTATATTATACTATATTATATTATACTATATTATACTATATTATATTATACTATACTATATTATATTATACTTTATACTATATTATATTATATTATATTATACTTTATACTATACTATACTATATTATATTATACATTATACTATATTATATTATACTATACTATATTATATTATACTTTATACATTACTATATTATACTATACTATATTATACTATACTATATTATACTATACTATATTATATTATATTATACTATACTAATACTATACTATACTATACTACATTATACTATACTATATTATATTATATTATACTATACTATACTATACTACACTATACTATACTATACTATACTATATTATATTATATTATACTATATTATACTATATTATACTATACCATATTATACTATACTATATTATACTATACTATATTATATTATACTATACTATATTATATTATATTATACTATATTATACTATATTATACTATACTATATTATATTATATTATACTATATTATACTATATTATACTATACTATATTATACTATATTATACTATATTATATTATACTATATTATACTATATTATATTATACTATACTATACTATATTATATTATATTATACTATATTATACTATATTATACTATATTATACTATATTATATTATACTATATTATACTATATTATATTATACTATACTATATTATATTATACTATACTATATTATATTATATTATATTATACTATACTATATTATACTATATTATACTATATTATACTATATTATACTATATTATATTATACTATATTATACTATATTATATTATACTATACTATATTATATTATACTTTATACTATATTATATTATACTTTATACTATACTATGTTACACTATACTATATCATACTATACTATACAATATTATACTATACTTTATACTATTCTATACTATATTATATTATACATTATACTATATTATATTATACTATACTATATTATATTATACTTTATACATTACTATATTATATTATACTATATTATACTATATTATATTATACTATACTATATTATATTATACTATACTATATTATATTATATTATATTATATTATACTATACTATATTATACTATATTATACTATATTATACTATATTATACTATATTATATTATACTATATTATACTATATTATATTATACTATACTATATTATATTATACTTTATACTATATTATGTTACACTATACTATATCATACTATACTATACAATATTATACTATACTTTATACTATTCTATACTATATTATATTATACATTATACTATATTATATTATACTATACTATATTATATTATACTTTATACATTACTATATTATACTATACTATATTATACTATACTATATTATACTATACTATATTATATTATATTATACTATACTAATACTATACTATACTATACTACATTATACTATACTATATTATATTATATTATACTATACTATACTATACTACATTATACTATACTATACTATATTATATTATATTATACTATACTACATTATACTATACTATATTATATTATATTATATTATACTATACTATATTATACTATACTATATTATACGATACTATACTACATTATACTATACTATATTATGTTATATTATACTATACTATACTATATTATACTATATTATATTATACTATATTATACTATACTATACTACATTATACTATACTATATTATGTTATATTATACTATACTATACTACATTATACTATACTATATTATGTTATATTATACTATACTATACTATATTACACTATACTATATCATACTATACTATACAATATTATATTACAGTAGAGGTGAAGAATAAGAACTGATGAAGAGCAGCATGAGAATGAAGTGAAGGACCTCTTCGATTCAAGCAGCTGTGAAGAGTCTGAGACCCCCGAAGACAAAATGACATTTAATCATGTTTAAACACACACCTTTAAACTAAACTGTGCTAATGCATCTTGGGTAATAAATGCTCTCAGATTTTTCAGTTTTGTATGTCTGCGTCTTTTGTAGAACGTATAAATAATTTGTTTTGCTATTATTTTGTAGCCCAGGTGTGAAAAGCTGAGCATCAAAATCACTAAATGATATCATTAAACCTGATTCCCACAAACAAACTGGTTTGACCTTTTGTGAGTCGGAGTGAATCTGACTCTCTCTGGATCACAGCAGTATCGTTGTTTCATAATGGATGAAAATGAAATGTCTTCATTGTAGCTCCAGTAGGGTCATGGAATATTGATGCTCCTCAGGGGAAACCGTCTCAGATTCACTGGAAGCTCTTCTGACTGTCTGTCGGTAGAAATGTCCGTCACGGCAGAATGTGGACTACCAGGGGTCTGATTTATAAACCTGAGCTCTGGAGTCACATCTAAAGTTTCCAAAAAACATGAAGTACTTACACCTCAAGAATCCAGGCTCACACCGGTGTCCTTAACGAACCACCCTCACCTTCATGACCTCCATCTGACCCCCACAGCAAGCAGTCAGTGAAACGGCAGGAGAGTGATGAACTGTCAGAGGAAAGGCTCATGAAACCGATATGAGACCGTTTGGTTTACAGACACCAGAAAGACCTGCATGAAGATCAGGAGAATGATGGAGGTGGAGGAGAACGCAGGTATCTACTGTGTGATGAAGGGAGTAACTCATTCTGTCCTATCCTATTGATTAATGCATGTTACTGGATTAATGCATGTTACTGGATTAATGCATGTTACTGGATTAATATATGTTACTGGATTAATATATGTTACTGGATTAATATATGTTAGTGGATTAATGCATGTTAGTGGATTAATACATGTTACTGGATTAATGCATGTTAGTGGATTAATACATGTTACTGGATTAATGCATGTTACTGGATTGATGCATGTTACTGGATTAATTCATGTTACTGGATTAATATATGTTACTGGATTAATGCATGTTACTGGATTAATGCCTGTTACTGGATTAATGCACGTTACTGGATTAATGCATGTTACTGGATTAATGCCTGTTACTGGATTAATGCATGTTACTGGATTAATGTATGTTACTGGATTAATGCATGTTACTGGATTAATTCATGTTACTTGATTGATGCATGTTACTGGATTAATTCATGTTACTGGATTAATGCATGTTACTGGATTAATGCATGTTACTGGATTAATTCATGTTACTGGATTAATTCATGTTACTGGATTGATGCATGTTACTGGATTAATTCATGTTACTGGATTAATGCATGTTACTGGATTAATGCATGTTACTGGATTAATGCATGTTACTGGATTAATATATGTTACTGGATTAATATATGTTACTGGATTAATATATGTTAGTAAATTAATGCATGTTAGTGGATTAATACATGTTACTGGATTAATACATGTTACTGGATTAATACATGTTACTGGATTAATGCTTGTTACTGGATTAATGCCTGTTACTGGATTAATGCATGTTACTGGATTAATGCATGTTACTGGATTGATGCATGTTACTGGATTAATTCATGTTACTGGATTAATGCATGTTACTGGATTAATGCCTGTTACTGGATTAATGCATGTTACTGGATTAATGTATGTTACTGGATTAATGTATGTTACTGGATTAATGCATGTTACTGAATTAATGCATGTTACTGGATTAATGCATGTTGCTAACTTGACTTGTTCCCTGGACTCTTTGTGTTTTCTCGCCCTGTAAGGTCACATGGTTGGTGATGGTTCTGCTGCTGTGGACCAGCTGGATGTCCACTGATCACAAGATCCTCATGATGATGATTATTGTTGTTATCATTATTATTATTATTGTATAGTATTTCCACATAAGCTATCGCTAAATCTTTACATTAATATTAATGTCATTATCAACCTGGGATCCCTGCTGCCTGCTGCCCGACCATGGAGCGGTTAGAGAAAGTGGAATATAAGTGATATCTTTGCTATTCTTCCCCCGTCAGTATCTCTCTTCATCCGTCTCTCTCTCTCTCTCTTTTTTCAAACCCCACCGGTAATGGCAGTAGGCCGTCCACCCTGAGTCTTGGATCTGCTCGAGGTTTCCTCCTGTTAAAAAGTCAGTTTTTTTCTCGCCATTGTCTCCAAGTGCTGCTCAAGGAGGAGTTTGTTGGGTCCTGTGGATAATTATATAAAGAGTTTGTTCTAGACCTGCTCTTTCTGGAAAACACCTTCAGACAACTGTTGTTGTGAATTGGTGCTATATAAATAAAGATTGATAGATTGATTGATTGATTCCTTTTTTGAAGAATGTGAACAAAATGCTTTAAAGTTGGTTTAAAGATTAATCTAGATGAATGGAAAACAGTCTATAGTTTCGGTTTCCTCAGAGATGCATTCCAAACCTAGCAGCTCCAGTAATGATGCGCTAAAACAAACATTCCTCAAGTGAGATACGCAAGTCAACTGGAAGATGGATTCTAAACTGTCCTCAGATGCAGCGCAGGCTTTCTACGCTACACACTAAAAATGTTCCTCCAGAGGATTCCACTAATGAATGAAAGATTCTACAAATCAAACATCACCTCAGGAACAAGTGGAATGTCTTTCCCCCGACACTCCAGTCCAGGAGCAGTGAGTTTTAGACGTGCTGCCACTGGTTTGTATTTGAAAACAGAGTTTGGGCTATCACGGTATGCTGATGATACTCAGTTATTTATTCCTTTTAAACTCTTTGGCTGAGGTTGAATCATTGCTCACTCAAAATTCATTCTACATAAATAAAAATAATAAAACGGACATTTTAGTCCTAAAATTGTCTCTGGACACTATTTCTTTCTTTCTGGGTCCTTTGGCATGCTGGCAAAAACCTCGGGGCAAGAATCTTTGGCTTATTTCTGATTCCTCTTTAAAATTTGACATGCAGATGAACTCAGTTGTCAGAAGCAGATTTTTATTTGAGGTCGAACCCTTCCAGACTTTTAAAGGCCTGGAGAAGGTCACCAGTGCTGGTATCACTTCTAGGCTGGACTCCTGCCACTTGCTACATTTTAGAACGGGCGGATCTCTTATCTCCAGGCTGCAGTGGGTCCAAAATGCAGCGCCGTCAACGTTAGCATACAACACCAATCCTCACTTCCTTTCACTGGCTGCCAATTCAGCACAGGATGCATTAGGAACTTTGGTTGATTGTCTTTAAGGCTTGAATGAATTCCTGTCAGTTCCTATCTTCCAAACTTCCATCTGAGGTCCTGGACCATTAGTTTCCTACTGTACTGAGATCCAAGCTGGTTCTTAGGGCTGATTGGACCTTCTCAGTGGCTACCCTCAAACAATAGAATGACTCAAGATCAGACCATTTGTATCAGAACCAATTAAAGCACATGTTTTCTAACAAGCCTTTTGGGTATAGACCCAAAATTTATATTCTTTTATTTACAGTTACTACAAAAACCACTAAAGACCCGTCATACAATTAAATGTATGTAATATCATTTTCATTTTCTTGTATTGATAAAAGCCCAAAAAACACACATGTTAATAAAAACATGAATACATGAGTTCACAGAAAAGTAAACACATTAATGAATAAAAAAATGATAACTTATTTTTATCCCATTTCTCATTGAGTTTTGTTTCGTTGTCTTGATTTATTGCAGTTATTCTTTCTACAAGAAACTGGCATCTTTTCTTATCAAAATACTGCTAGATTAAGCCTTTTGTATGAAACTCTCTCCTATCGCCCATCATCTCCCTTTTTACCCGAATCTGTTTTTAAGACTCAACTGGTTTACTTATTATATCTCTGAGAAGAAGGTGTAGTTTCTTAATGTTTCCTTTATCTGATTTTATACCTTTCAAAATAAATGTTTACATTTTATTGCAAGTTATGAAGCACGTTGGTCGACTCTCTGCCTCGTTTCAAATGTGCAATACCAAATAACTGCCTTCATTTTTTACTAATTATGTTTTTTTGGTGTCAACAACTGTCATATTATATCTATGACAGTTGTTGACACCAGCTTCAGCCCTT
Source organism: Lophius americanus (assembly GCA_037951165.1). NCBI lineage: Eukaryota > Metazoa > Chordata > Actinopteri > Lophiiformes > Lophiidae > Lophius > Lophius americanus. The sequence goes on along the minus strand of JBBDHG010000225.1, from coordinate 245,112 downwards.
TTCAGGGAACTGCTTCCCTTTTGATAGATTTCTCTCTGGATCAGTTGTTTGTCTGAAGGGTGAACAAGTGACATCCGGTCAGATGCTCGTTTAACAACGCAGCCATCAGGTGTAAAACTTGTGATTGTTGTTCAGACACTGAGGCCTCCTGCAGAGAGTGCCCTTTATCTGGAACCATTTGTTTATAGGCAGCGGATAAAACAATGGCATACAGTAAACTCTGGTGGGCAGGGGTAGAAGACATTTTTCAGTGTCTGTGATATCTGGAGAGGACAGAAGAGAGATTGTTGCAGCAGAGCTGAAGAAAACAGACCATAAATGAACATATATATAAACACATTTATACAGCAGACTATGCTTCAATATTATTGTGACCATTGTGGTTTATAATGTATAGAATCTTTTATTTTTCCAACAAAAAGTTTTTGTGAAGAAAATGTCTGCTATAATATGCTTAATTTATAGAATCATAAAACATTACTTTAAGTTTAGATGTGTCGGAGTAATAAAACAGCAAAGGCTTTTTAAAACAAACTGGCCGTGGTGAAGCAAAACAATTGACTCCGTCTGTTTAAGTTGAGCCTCAGCAATCCATCTAGTGTCTGTTAAAGTAGACTGTCAAATATCTCTCTAGTGTTTGTTAAAGTAGAGCCTCAGAAATCCATATTGTGTCTGTTAAAGTAGATTGTCAATAATCACTCTAGTTTCTGTCAAATTAGACCATCAATAGTCAGACCTTCATTCCTCTTCTCCCCAGGTTCTCCTCCACCTACTCCCTGCTCTCACTACAGATCACAATGTCCTCCACCAACATCACAGTCCATGGAGACTCATGCTTGACCTCCTCTGGCAGCCTGTCCATAGTCACAACAAATAAGAAGGGGCTCAGAGTCCGTCCCTGGTGCAGTCCCACCTCGACCTTCCTCATACTATCCCACAATTCCTCCCTCAGCGCTCTGTTGTACACCTTCTCTATAACCACAAAGACACAATGCTACTTCCTCCGACCTTCTCCCTACTTCTACACCAGCACTCTATATCCTCCCTCTCTTGTACAGCTCACTCTTCCTCCCCTCCTCACGCATCCTCTCACTCTCCAAGATAGTGTTGAACAATCTAGTTAAATATGCCACTGCCTACAGACCTCCTTACATCCACTGGTATATCATCAGGACCACGCACCTTTCCATTCTTCATACACAACAACGCCGCTCTCACTTCATGCCTAATTATCCTTTGAACTTCCTAATTTACTATTCTCATACTCTCCACCCTTTTTTCTCTCCAATTATCCTCATTTATTAGTTATTCAAAGTACCTCCTCCATCTCCCCACTTGTAAGCACATTTCCATCTCTATCCTAAATAACCCTAACCTTCTGCACATCCTTCCGTCTCCATCTCTCTGCCTCACCAATGGGTACAAGTCCTTTTCTCTTGTCTTCCCTAGTGTCCAATCTCTCACCCAACTCATCATCCACCTCTGCTCTAACCTCGGCCACCTCACTCTTCTCCTTACGTCTCATCTCCTTGTTCTCCTGCCTACTTTCTTTATTTCTCTTTCTGTCCCACTTCTTCTTCCTTAACCTTTTCTTGCATAAACTCTCCTGAACCTCTTCCTTCCACCACCATATCTCTTTTGTTTCTGTCCCCTGTCCAGATGTCACATAAGCACCTTCCTACCTGTCTTCCTTCTCACATTTGCTGGGGTTGCCCGGTCATCTGCCGGTTCTCACTGGGATGTAGGAAGTATTCCACCTGTGGGCTCCTTCCTCCGCTCTTATATGTAACCCTGTGTTCCTTCCTCTTCTTGATGTACTTGTTCCCCACAGCCTTCTCCATCCTTTTCACAAAATCTTCCACCATCTGTCCTTCCAGGCTCTTGTCCTCAACAACATTCCTGCCCATCACCTCCTCATCTCCTCTGTCCTTCTCACCAACATGACCACTAATGTCTGCTCCAACCAACACTCTCTCACCACTGGGAACACTCTCCATCACTTCGTCCAACTCAATCTAGAAATTCTCTTTCTCTTCCAGCTTACAACCAACTTGTGGGTCATAACCACTGACACTGTTCATCGTCACACGTATCTTCGTACTCATCACTCTGCCCAACACTCTCTTCATGTCCAGAACACTCTTCACATACTCCTGCTTCAGAATCAACCATACCCCTTTTCTTCTCCCATCACACCATGATAGAAGAGTTTTGACCCTCCTCTGATGCGTCAAGTCTTGATGCCTTTCCACCAGATCTCTTAGAAACACAAGATATTTACCTTCCTTTTCTCCGTCATATCAGCTAGCTTCCTACCTTTTCCTGTCATTGTGCCAACATTCAAAGTTCTTACCCTTACCCCCTACACTCCTGCCTTTCTTCTTCTCTCACTGTCTCCCGGAACAACTCCTTCCGCTAAATCTTATTTTCGTCTACCAACAGTACCATCGTTTCCCCAGAACCCCACTGGTTCCCCGAGCGATCCTCCTTGGAAATCAATGTTCCTCAAATCGATTTAGCACAGGTTTTACGTCAGCTGCCCTTCCTGACAAAACCTTCCACATCTATGATGGAGTGGATTTCATGCCATTCTCCACCTGCATGATAGAGTGGATTTCATGCCATTCTCCACCTGCATGATGGAGGCGGTTTCATGCCATTCTCCACCTTCATGATGGAGGTTGATTCATGGCATTTTCCACCCCCGTGATGGAAGGAGGGGATGCATGAAACCACTTACTGCTTTAATCTTTACATGCAGCCATTCTGCTGCTTGTAAGTAAGTATGAAACCTTACATTATATCTCCAGAGACATCACATGTCAGGACCACCATTATCTCCCCACAGACTGACATGAAAGAACCTGGACTATTCAAGTACATTAGAAAAAAATCATTAAATTCTTTAAACCTGGTCCACCATCTTTAATGTCTGAACCTTAAATGTGTCTTTTCATTAAAACACCACGGACGGAGTCATCCTCACCTCTCTGTCACATGATGAAGAGCCTCTCCCTCGCTGCTGTGTACACCATGAAGGAAGAAGGAAGGCTGAAACATCTCCTGCTCCCAGATGAATCACCTGTTCATCCTTTCATAATGAATCAGCCCATAAAGAGAGGGAACAAAGGGAAAGTAAGAGGCAGCATCCTTTGAATCCAGCGAGGTAATTAACATGCCTCCCTCCACCTGGAACATCACAACTCTCTCCAAATAATTGCCTCTCCCACCCACGGGTGCCCGGCGCTTCTGTTTGTCTGTTTACCCTCAGAAAGGTAAGAATGAGTTATATTTAGAGCCTGATTTCACTTCAAAGGCTTCAAACAGCCTCGTGAAGGAAAGGTGAAATAGTAACACAGTGTGTAGAACTTCACTACACACTCTTCCAAACAGTCCCACTGAGGTGATGTCTCAGAGGAGTCCTTGTCCAAGTCCTTCAGCCAGTGGAGGATTTACTTATGGACCACGTGGGCAGGCGCCATCATGCCTGGGGGCGGCACAGGTGCACGCATCAATAAAAAAGATTAAATGGTGACATCACTGATTGTTTTTTTATCGTCCTCGCGGAACGTTGTGTCCGTTCTAATGTCAACATGGGGATCAACTGGGGGTCTGCAGACCAGAGTCAGGGGGACACGGGGGGTGTGGCCTCTGGAGGGGTGACGACTGAAGTCACAGGTGTGTCTGGCAGAAATCAGGACAATTACAAATGCCTTCAAAATAAAATACAACTATTCAAGAAATGACCCAAGAAAGAACTCCAGGAAATAAAAAAACAGCAGCAGGTTTGATATAACGGTTAATATTAGATATCATTACTTTAAGATAATGTGTGAAACCTGCAGCAAAATGATGACAACACCGACCAACATGACTGATTTAGTAAAAGGTCTTCTGTCGTCACTGACCAATAAATAAAGGCGGAGAAGCTGCTGCTCTGCCAGCAGCTGTTTCCTGTTGGGTCTGGACATTTCTCTTCTTTTAGCCCAGCGCCACACAAACTAGAACCAGCATTCAGCCTCTGGACCTGGTGTTGGTCTGCGGCCCAGAGAGAGACGTCAGACTGAAGGGGTTTAATGCTGAATACACGCGTCCCCAATGTCAGGCTCAAATAAACCAGAGTTATCCCGAAGGATTCAGCCGGAGAGTGGAGCTAAGATCAGAGGGGTTAGCATGTTATCATCTCTTCACCACCCTCTCCATTGGATGACTCGGGGGGCACCGCCAACTGGTGAATGCCCCCGAGACAAACACACTCTAAAAATATGAGCTGTAACAGCAAGTTAAAGAGTGAGGGGTGAGAGAAGCAGCTGAACTTTCATACGTTGAATGTCTGAGGCTGTGATTGTCTAAGAATGATGGACTCAAAAGAAAGAAAGAACAGAGACTTTGTTCTCATGATGACCTTCTGAACCACAGGTACACTGTAAAAAACAAGAATGTCCTCAACAGTAACATACAACTAAACTCAGTATTATTGAGTTTAAAGTATAAGTTTTACATTTTGAAAGAGATTTGAAGAATTTCCAAAGCTGGAATTTCTCTTTTTTTATGCTTTTGGGATCTTATTCCAACCACTAACTTAAATTAACTTAGTTTTAAATTGAACTTTTCATTTAAACTGTAGATATTTATTTTAGTTTTGCCACCAGGGGAAGTCATTTGTTTTAAATCACCAGCTGTTTTCTTTTTACAGTGTGTATTATCTGCCTTAAAACACAGCAGCAATAAAACGATGTCAGGTAAAAGGATGCACTGTAAAAAGGAAATTGTTTCATAAAAGATACTAATGATGGTGTATTCCAACCAACTACTCTCTCTCTCTGGCTCAGTGGGTTCAGACCCACAAACACCTGAGGGATTGTGGGTTCTCTCCGGTACTCCAGCGTCCCCCCACAGCCCAAAACCACCCACCAAAGGTGATTTGGTGAGCGTAGGTGTGAGAGAGTGTGTGTTGTCTGTCTCTGTGTGTCGGCGCTGTGATGAACTGGTGACCCGTCCAGGGTAGACCCCGCCTCTAACCCAGGATGGTAAGAAGTATCAGCTGGGATAGGCTGCGGTCCCCCCATGACCCTGATCAGGATAGGAGGTTCCAGATGATGTTTGGTTGGGGAATAATTCAGACGTGAACACGTCCATAAATCAGGAGCCGTGTGGGAAAACTGGACCTAATGGGCCGATTAGATTTAGACATCAGGAGAATAAGATGAGCAGAACCGAGTCGGTCCAGTACCATCATTTCTCACCATCCTGGGATCTTAACCTACGATACATGTACGACTTCATCTGTATTAAAATATAGAGAAAGATCAAACCTGTCCTTCATTAAGTCCCTAAATACTAACATTTGGGTGAGGTCAGCTGTGAGTTCAATATTAATAGAGCTGATGGATATTATGTTAAATAGTTAAATACACATGAGGGTTTCTCCTCATCCAACATTCATCCGCTTTCATTTCAGATCTTTATAAGACGTTATATGAGGGTCCATGTTTCTGGTTTCAATCCCCTGCCACCCTCTGCCAGGCTCAAGAGAGGAGGAAGAGTCAAGGTCAAGAGCTGATAACAGTCTTAACCTGAGAATGACCTCATGGCAGCTGCTTTCACCTGAGGGACCTCACTGTGGTGCAGGCAGTTTGTCATGTTCACCGTGTGTCCAGCAATTACCCCGTACCCTCACAGGCACCAGGTATCACTGACTCTCAGGAAGTATCTGAGGACCTCTCAGGTCCCAGCTGATCCACACGGGTCAAACCGGGCCACCACACCAGAGCCCCCCCTCAAATACAGAGTTTAAACTCCCCTGAATGTGAGATGAAGATCATGCCAGACTGGAGAGGAGATCCAGAAGCTGATTGTCAGGGAGGCTTAAAAACACCATCTAATATTGAGTCTGTGTTATTTGGACCCCCAGGGTTCAGAATACGACCCATAATTCATTGTGTTTTAATATTTTACTACTATCATTACACCACAGCACTGAATTTCTCCTCATGTGTCTGTAATCCAGAGAAGGTGGAGCATCTGCTCACTGACATGTTTATGGAGGAAGAGGAGATGATGATCTTCATCTCTGTCATGAATTCACTTTCTATTAAATGTAGAAGTTTAGGAATCCTTTTTTCTCCACAGAGCCTCTTTCCTGCATTCCTGCCCAACATCTTCCATTCATCACCCTCTCATATGGACCTAAAGTGGGTCGGCCCGGGCCTCCTGCTCCGAGGAGGAGAGGATCCACATTCATCATTGTGGTGTAAAGGCTTTGTTTCCAGACACGACGGCCACTAAACAATGGAACCAGCACCAACATCTCTCTCTCTGGACCAGAACCCTTCACAGCCTGCAGGATGAATGAATGCCTGGCTCAAAGGAAACCACTTCAGACTTTTCACTTGTAAACCGCGAGGGAACCTTAAATGATGTCTTCCTTTAGTATTTTTTACGTTTCGTCTAAACAGATAATACTTCTTTATTTGTTATATTACTCCTATTTCTATTTTCTACTATTTCTATTTATAACTTTTTCAAATGTTATATTCAGATGGACTTTAGTGAAAGTGAGGGATTCTGGGAAAAGTCGGTTGTGTATTTTTAACACTAGGAGATTTACACTTGTGTTTTACTCTAATCGTTCATGTTTTACTCACTAGGGGGATATAACTTGTGTTTTACTCTAATTGATCATGTTTAACTCACTAGGGGGATATAACTTGTGTTTTACTCTAATAAGTCATGTTTTACTCACTAGGGGGATATAGCTTGTGTTTTACTCTAATTGTTCATGTTTTACTCACTAGGGGGATACAACTTGTGTTTTACTCTAATAATTCATGTTTTACTCACTAGGGGGATATAACTTGTGTTTTACTCTAATAATTCATGTTTTTCTCACTAGGGGGATATAACTTGTGTTTTACTCTAATAATTCATGTTTTTCTCACTAGGGGGATATAACTTGTGTTTTACTCTAATAATTCATGTTTTTCTCACTAGGGGGATATAACTTGTGTTTTACTCTAATAATTCATGTTTTTCTCACTAGGGGGATATAACTTGTGTTTTACTCTAATAATTCATGTTTTACTCACTAGGGGGATATAACTTGTGTTTTACTCTAATCGTTCATGTTTTACTCACTAGGGGGATATAACTTGTGTTTTACTCTAATCGTTCATGTTTTACTCAGTAGGGGATATAACTTGTGTTTTACTCTAATCGTTCATGTTTTACTCAGTAGGGGGATATAACTTGTGTTTTACTCTAATAATTCATGTTTTACTCACTAGGGGGATATAACTTGTGTTTTACTCTAATCGTTCATGTTTTACTCACTAGGAGGATATAACTTGTGTTTTACTCTAATAATTCATGTTTTACTCACTAAGGGGATATAACTTGTGTTTTACTCTAATAAGTCATGTTTAACTCACTAGGGGGATATAACTTGTGTTTTACTCTAATAATTCATGTTTTACTCACTAGGGGGATACAACTTGTGTTTTACTCTAATAAGTCATGTTTAACTCACTAGGGGGATATAACTTTTGTTTTACTCTAATAATTCATGTTTTACTCACTAAGGGGATATAACTTGTGTTTTACTCTAATAATTCATGTTTTACTCACTAGGGGGATATAACTTGTGTTTTACTCTAATAATTCATGTTTTACTCACTAAGGGGATATAACTTGTGTTTTACTCTAATAATTCATGTTTTACTCACTAGGGGAATATAACTTGTGTTTTACTCTAATAATTCATGTTTTACTCAATAGGGGGATATAACTTGTGTTTTACTCTAATAATTCATGTTTTACTCACTAGGGGGATATAACTTGTGTTTTACTCTAATCGTTCATGTTTAACTCACTAGGGGGATATAACTTGTGTTTTACTCTAATAAGTCATGTTTTACTCACTAGGGGGATATAACTTGTGTTTTACTCTAATAATTCATGTTTTACTCACTAGGGGGATATAACTTGTGTTTTACTCTAATCGTTCATGTTTTACTCACTAGGAGGATATAACTTGTGTTTTACTCTAATAATTCATGTTTTACTCACTAAGGGGATATAACTTGTGTTTTACTCTAATAAGTCATGTTTAACTCACTAGGGGGATATAACTTGTGTTTTACTCTAATAATTCATGTTTTACTCACTAGGGGGATACAACTTGTGTTTTACTCTAATAATTCATGTTTTACTCACTAGGGGGATATAACTTCTGTTTTACTCTAATAATTCATGTTTTACTCACTAGGGGGATATAACTTGTGTTTTACTCTAATAATTCATGTTTTACTCACTAAGGGGATATAACTTGTGTTTTACTCTAATCGTTCATGTTTTACTCACTAGGAGGATATAACTTCTGTTTTACTCTAATAATTCATGTTTTACTCACTAGGGGGATATAACTTGTGTTTTACTCTAATAATTCATGTTTTACTCACTAGGGGGATATAACTTGTGATTTACTCTAATAAGTCATGTTTTACTCACTAGGGGGATACAACTTGTGTTTTACTCTAATAATTCATGTTTTACTCACTAGGGGGTTATAACTTGTGTTTTACTCTAATAATTCATGTTTTACTCACTAAGGGGATATAACTTGTGTTTTACTCTAATAATTCATGTTTTACTCACTAGGGGATATAACTTGTGTTTTACTCTAATAATTCATGTTTTACTCAATAGGGGGATATAACTTGTGTTTTACTCTAATAATTCATGTTTTACTCACTAGGGGGATATAACTTGTGTTTTACTCTAATAAGTCATGTTTTACTCACTAGGGGGATATAACTTGTGTTTTACTCTAATAAGTCATGTTTTACTCACTAGGGGGATATAACTTGTGTTTTACTCTAATCGTTCATGTTTAACTCACTAGGGGGATATAACTTGTGTTTTACTCTAATAAGTCATGTTTTACTCACTAGGGGGATATAACTTGTGTTTTACTCTAATAATTCATGTTTTACTCACTAGGGGGATATAACTTGTGTTTTACTCTAATAAGTCATGTTTAACTCACTAGGGGGATATAACTTGTGTTTTACTCTAATCGTTCATGTTTTACTCACTAGGAGGATATAACTTGTGTTTTACTCTAATAATTCATGTTTTACTCACTAAGGGGATATAACTTGTGTTTTACTCTAATAAGTCATGTTTAACTCACTAGGGGGATATAACTTGTGTTTTACTCTAATAATTCATGTTTTACTCACTATGGGGATACAACTTGTGTTTTACTCTAATAAGTCATGTTTAACTCACTAGGGGGATATAACTTGTGTTTTACTCTAATAATTCATGTTTAACTCACTAGGGGGATATAACTTGTGTTTTACTCTAATCGTTCATGTTTAACTCACTAGGGCGATATAACTTGTGTTTTACTCTAATAATTCATGTTTTACTCACTAGGGGGATATAACTTGTGTTTTATTCTAATTGTTCATGTTTAACTCACTAGGGGGATATAACTTGTGTTTTACTCTAATAAGTCATGTTTAACTCACTAGGGGGATATAACTTGTGTTTTACTCTAATAATTCATGTTTTACTCACTAGGGGGATATAACTTGTGTTTTACTCTAATAAGTCATGTTTAACTCACTAGGGGGATATAACTTGTGTACCCCCAGGGGGAGCTCTTTTAAGAAAAACACTGTTGAACATATCTTCCTAACCATCGGTCAGATTTTGGTGCTTTAGAAACGACTGGAGATATCGATCTATTACTCGTCGTCTTTACTTTAATAATCTCTAATATTCCATATTTTCTTCCCTTGGTGGAACTTTCTCACAAAAATACTTTTTGCAGTATTATTATGTACATTTAGTACAGCTTCTCTGGATATGATTGTCTGGCAGAGATCTACATATTACACTTTACTGTAAAAGTTCTGGGACATAGATTTAGTGCAGATGAGGTTCGTGTGAATCAATTTGAGGAAGTCTTTCTCTTATAGTTTATATTTCACTCACAAGGGGGAGTCATTCCACAAAAAAACAATTATACTTATATTTAATTTGAGAAGTTCAATCAGGAGACTCTCTTGCACAACACAGGAGATTGGGGACTTCTCGAGAGCAAAGACATGATGGCGGTGACAACATCATAGGTCTAGTTATGAAGTTCTTCCGATGGTGTGGTTCTGATCCATCGAGTTATAGACTGTGCTGGAGAATCTGGAGGCCAATCAGATCCTGTTCCTCAAACGTTCCAGAACCGTTCCTGCAGTGAGTCAGGAAGCTTCATCCTGCTGGAAGAAGACACTGCCTCCAGGGAATAGCGTCTCCATGAATGGGGGGAATTGGTCTGCAGCAATGTTTAGGTAGGAGCTACGTGTCAAAGGATCATGGTTGGACCCAAGGTTTCCCTGCAGAACTTGGTCCTGCACAATGAACACCCCCAATCCTGGCTTGTTTTCCCCCCATAATACATCCTGGTACCATCTGTTCTCCAGGTAAGTGACACATACGCACCTGGTAGTCAACATCAGAGTAGAAAAAAAGACTTAAATACCCTCTCATGTCATGGTATCCATGGTGACCAGACAATATATCCCATCCACTGACAGGTAACCATGGTAACCAGATAAAATATCCCATCCACTGACAGGTAACCATGGTGACCAGATAATATATCCCACCCACTGACAGGTAACCATGGTGACCAGATAATATATCCCATCCACTGACAGGTAACCATGGTGACCAGATAATATATCCCATCCACTGACAGGTAACCACGGAGACCAGATAATATATCCCATCCACTGACAGGTAACCATGGTGACCAGATAATATATCCCATCCGCTGACAGGTAACCACGGTGACCAGATAACAACTGTTATACTAACTTCATCTTTCAGTGGTTGTAATGTTCTGGCTGATCTGTTTATAGTGTAATGTATTATGGTCAAGTTTATGACTGTGGAGCAGAGATTCTGTCACTGCTGAGGAACGGTCCTGTTTCTCATGGGAACATCTTCATCTTCCACCAGAGGGAAGTTTAACGGACTCAAATATTCTGGTCTACGCAGCTTCAAAGAACCAGAACCAGCAGGCAGTCTCTCCGCAGAACTCCTGCGGAGGATGGTTTCACTCCACCCTGCTGTCAGGTCCGCTAGTGAGGGAACATTTCCTCCCAGATTCAATCTAGAGCGTGGGGGGAGAGTGACCCCGAGGCTACGACACCGCAGACCCGACTCAGAATGGGTTCTGTTCGTCTGCGGCCTCAGACGATGTTTCTCCTGTGAGGAACGGTTCTGCTGGTTCTGCTCACATCATGACCTCCCCGTTGATGCCGCCGGTTTTCATTTCCTCTGTGGCGCCTGAGCCGGTCCTGTCTGGAACAACGGCTGAGGAATCTGTTCATTAAGTTTCTGACATCTTCACTGAGAGCCTTCAGAACAAAGGCGTGTGAAAAGGAGATATTCTGACAGAATCTCATTTGGACCTTCATGTCGTCCTTCTCCCTGATGGCATCAGTCAGCAGGAACCGTCCAGAGTGAAGACAGACGTTTCAGAGTGAACCTAAAAACCATGATGTCAGCGTTTCTGCCAGCAGGAACCGTCGGCACCAGTCTTTATATGGTTCTGTATGTCTCTGTCATAGTATGGGTGGACCCACTAAGTCCAGTCTGTTTGGGTTTTCAGCTGCAGCCTTTAGTTTGAGGTTCAGCCTCTGGGATCAGGTGGACTACATGGACTCTGTGGGACTAAAACTCATACCCTTCTTTCCCTGTGAAGGACTTTCTGCAAACAGAAGGAACAAATGTTCCATGAATTATTCATGAGTGACACATCAAACATTTAGTGTTTCCTTCTTCTGTGTGAGGGCAGGATTTAGGCCCTCGTCTTCATCAGACGTGGGATCTAGATTGTGGAAAAGGAGAGGATAAAGTGTTTTAAATAATTCCACATGTTGTGATGAGGAAGGAAGAAGAGGAAGAGTATTGAGAGAAGTAAATAATCCTATAACATAGTAGGGTGTGTGTAGTCAAAACAAGGAGAACAACATTAACATAAACACTTGTGTTAAATCAGTGTGTTACTTTTCTGACTGGTACTGAAGGAAGCCGTGAGGCGGGTACGGTGGCCCAGAGAGATCACATGGATACAAGAAGTGTAGAACCAACCTCAAACCAACTTCATGGCGCTGGGACAGAGAGCTGAACGCTCAGAGAAGCGTAGCTCAACAACACAACATGATGTCAACCGTTATACGCCGAAAACCAGCCGCCATGAATCCGCCTGAATGTCTCCAGGTCTCCATCCAGAGGAGAAGCTCAGGTTCAATCATCTGACCGACTGAAGTTAGAGGAAAGACCCGCTGAAGATGTCACGCACAAAAACATACAACTCTACTTTATTTGTGATACAGCAAACTGTGAAAGTTTACTGCTACTCAGAGAGAATAGTTAACAGCAACATCTGAAAGGTATTTTACTACATTAGTGTCAACCAGTGACACCGACCGCAATGCATTCTGGGAGAAATAAATTCATAAATAATTATAATAATAAATATAATACACATGTTATTATTAAAATATTTACAATGTACAAAGAAACATAAGAACAATAAACAATTTATGTTTGATGGTGACCAGCATGTCGATGAGGACGAAGGTGAACAGCATGTCGATGAGGACGAAGGTGAACAGCATGTCGATGAGGACGAAGGTGAACAGCATGTCGTTGAGGACGAAGGTGAACAGCATGTCGTTGAGGACGAAGGTGAACAGCATGTCGTTGAGGACGAAGGTGAACAGCATGTCTTTGAGGACGATGGTGAACAGCATGTCTTTGAGGACGATGGTGAACAGCATGTCGTTGAGGTTGATGGTGAACAGCATGTCTTTGAGGACGATGGTGAACAGCATGTCGTTGAGGTTGATGGTGAACAGCATGTCGTTGAGGTTGATGGTGAACAGCATGTCTTTGAGGACGATGGTGAACAGTATGTCGTTGAGGACGAAGGTCAACAGCATGTCTTTGAGGATGATGGTGAACAGCTCGTCTTTGAGGACGACGGTGAACAGCATGTCTTTGAGGACGACGGTGAACAGTATGTCGTTGAGGACGAAGGTGAACAGCATGTCTTTGAGGACGACGGTGAACAGTATGTCGTTGAGGACGAAGGTGAACAGCATGTCTTTGAGGACGATGGTGAACAGCTCGTTTTGAGGACGATGGTGAACAGCATGTCTTTGAGGACGATGGTGAACACCACGTCTTTGAGGATGATGGTGAACAGCTCGTCTTTGAGGATGATGGTGAACAGCATGTCAGAGGCACCAAGAACTTCTGTGGAGAACCAAAAGACTGTGAAAATTTTGCAATGTGAAATGAGAAGCAGTTACCAGAACCTGTCTCCTAGACCCCATCCCAACTAGTCGACTTAAAGAAAGTTTACCCTTAGTCAGCAACTCTCTATTAGAAATCATCAATCGGTCTTTAATAATAAGCACTGATTGGCTGGTTTGATGATGGTGATGAAGATGATGATGAAGACAACGTATCACAGTCCTTTAAATAGCCATATTCAAACCCTTGTGTGATTTTCTGCATAGTCCAGAAACAGAACTGGTCAAAGTTACGAATGACCTTTTAATAACATCTGATGAGGGACTGGTCTTTGTTCTGGTATCTGGTCTCTGTTCTGGTATCTAGTCTCTGTTCTGGTATATGGTCTTTGTTCTGGTATCTGGTCTCTGTTCTGGTATCTAGTCTCTGTTCTGGTATATGGTCTCTGTTCTTGTATCTGGTGTCTGGTCTCTGGTCTCTGGTATCTGGTATCTGGTATCTGGTATCTGGTATCTGGTCTCTGTTCTAGTATCTGGTATCTTGTCTCTGTTCAAGTATCTGGTATCTGGTCTCTGGTTTCTGGTCTCTGGTCTCTGGTCTCTGGTATCTGGTATCTGGTATCTGGTATCTGGTATCTGGTATCTGGTCTCTGTTCTAGTATCTGGTCTCTGGTCTCTGGTATCTGGTATCTGGTATCTGGTATCTGGTATCTGGTCTCTGTTCTAGTATCTGGTCTCTGCTCTGTTATCTGGTATCTGGTCTCTGTTCTAGTATCTGGTCTCTGTTCTAGTATCTGGTCTCTGCTCTGTTATCTGGTATCTGGTCTCTGTTCTGGTATCTGTTCTCTGGACTGGTATCTGGTCTCTGTCCTGGTATCTGGTCTCTGTTCTAGTATCTGGTCTCTGTTCTGGTATCTTGTCTCTGTTCTGGTATCTGGTCTCTGTTCTGGTATCTGTTCTCTGGTCTGGTATCTGGTCTCTGTTCTAGTATCTGGTCTCTGTTCTAGTATCTGGTCTCTGTTCTGGTCTTGTTGGATCTTAGGGCTGCATTTGATACTATTGACCACCAAATTCTAATACAAAGACTTGAAAACTTTATTGGCATCAAAGACGCTGCATTAAACTGGTTTAAGTCATATTTATGTAACAGATATCAGTTTGTATCTGTTAACAATGAATCCTCCATGCAAAGTAAAGTTACCCACGGAGTTCCCCAGGGATCTGAGCTTGGGCCAATATTATTCACACTATATTTGCTCCCTTTAAGAAACATTATCAGGAAATACTCCATAAACTTTCACTGTTATGATAAAAGAGAAGTTATTGTTTTGGGACCCAAACACCTTATAAACATTTGATCTCATGATATATCTACTCTGGATGGTATGACTTTGGCTTCCAGCACCATGTGAGGAAACTGGGAGGTTATCTTTGATCAGGATATGACCTTTGACCCCCACATAAAACAGATTTCTAGGACTGCCTTTTTTCATCTGTGTAATTTTTCTAAAATACGGAACATTGTGTCACAAAAAGATGCAGAAAAGTTGGTTCATGTATTTGTTACTTCCAGGCTGGATTACTGTAATGTCCTACTAGCAGGTAGTCCCAATAAGTCTCTGAAGACCCTCCAGCTGATCCAGAACGCTGCTGCACGTGTGCTGACCAGAACCAGAACCAGGTTAAGAGAACATATCTCTCATGTATTAACTTCCCTTCATTGGCTCCCAGTAAAATCTAGAATCAAATTCAAAATCCTTCTGCTCACGTACAAAACCCTTAACGGTCAGAACGAACGTATCTGAAGGAGCTCATAGTTCCATGCTGTCCAATCAGAACTCTGCGCTCCCAGCATGCAGGGCTACTGGTAGTCCAAGAGTCTCCAGAAGTAGAATGGAGCCAGAACCTTCAGCTATCAGGGTCCACTCCCGTGGAACCATCTCCCAATTTTGGTTCGGGGGCAGAGACCCTCTCTACATTTAAAAGTAGGCTTAAAACTTTCCTTTATGATAAAGTTTATAATTAAGGCTGGCATAAGCTAGCTCTTAGCTATGCTGCTATAGGTTTAGACTGCTAGGGGATCTCCCATGATGCACTGAGCTTTTCTCTCTTCCTCTCTCACTGTCCCTCTTTATACACCCCACTCACTTTAATACATGTTACTGGATTAATGCATGTTACTGGATTAATGCATGTTACTGGATTAATGCATGTTACTGGATTAATGCATGTTACTGGATTAATGCATGTTACTGGATTAATACATGTTACTGGATTAATGCATGTTACTGGATTAATGCATGTTACTGGATTAATACATGTTACTGGATTAATGCATGTTACTGGATTAATGCATGTTACTGGATTAATGCATGTCACTGCATTAATACATGTTACTGGATTAATATATGTTGCTAACTTGACTTCTTCCCTGGAGTCTTTGTGTTTTCTCGCCCTGTAAGGTCACATGGTTGGTGATGGTTCTGCTGATGTGGACCTGCTGGATGTCCACTGATCACAAGATGTTCATGATGAGGATTATTTGTTGTTATTATTATTAGTATTATTATTGTATAGTATTCCCCCATAAACTATCACTATATATTACATTAATATTAATGTTATTATCGACCATGGAGATGTTGGAGATAGTGGATTTTAGCTGTTATCTTTGCTGCTTTTCCCCCGTCTGTATCTCTCCTCACCCGTGTCTCTCTCTCTCTCTCTCTCTGTCTGTCTCTCTTTCTCTTTTTTCAAACCCGACCCTGAGTCTTGGAGTTGCTCAAGGTTTCTGCCCGTTAAAAAGGCATTTTTTTCTGGCCATTGCTGCCAAGTGCTGCTAAAGGAGGAATTTGTTTTGTCTCTGTAAATATTATATAAAGAGTTTGTTCTAGACCTGCTCTTTCTGGAAAACACCTTCAGACAACTGTTGTTGTGAATTGGCGCTATATAAATAAAGATTGATTGATTTATTGATGTTTACCAAGAATTACGTCTCATCTGATAGTTTCTTTCTGACAAAAGAATCAAGAACTTGAGACGTTCTAATAAAACATTTCATCAGTTCATTTAAACTGATGTTTGATGATTGAAGCCATCTGGTGTTAAATGAAGACGAGGAAGACGGTGAAGAGATGAAGAGTCGTTAAGATAAAACATCAGAGGATAAAAACGTCAGCTTCACAATAAATGTATTTGAATAGTTGGAGGAAACAATAGGAGGGATGTCGGCGCTGGAGCCGACCCGAGGCCTTCTCATGCAGAAGGGCTTCAATAACGGCCCACAGTTGTTTCAGGAACTCACTGATCCACTGGTGTGAAAGTTAAGGAGAAGATCTTTTTAAAACAGGCTCTTAAAGGTTCTGTGACTCATTTGCATAAGTTGCATCAGAGCATTAGCGCCACCTCAGACTTCTAAAACACCCGCTCGCTTCATTTCCTGCAGGAAGTCATCCATCTAAAACAGACGCCGCAGCTTCTTCAGGGGGTGGAGCTTAATGACAGGGACGGGTTAGTTAGTCTGTGGGAGAGGAAGAGCTTTAAATAAAAAATCAAAACTGTCTTTAAAAAAATATAAGTTCTTCACAGAGGAAATGATTCCTCTTCCTAAACAACCCTGTTCACCTAGAATGACATTTAAACGCAGCAAACATCAGTTTGAAGAAACACTGCAGCTATAATCCCTCTCTGACATCACTGGTTCTGATGGATGACATCACTGGTTCTGATGGATGACAACACTGATTCTGGTGGATGACATCACTGATTCTGATGGATGGCATCACTGGCTATGACTGATGAACTCATTGGCTCTGACAGATGACATCACTGGCTATGGCTGATGACATCATACGACACAGATGACATCACTGGGTCTGATGGATGACATCACTGGTTCTGATGGATGACATCACTTGGTCTGATGGATAAAATCACTTGGTCTGATAGATGACATTACTGGTTCTGATGGATGACATCACTGGTTCTGACAGATGACATTACTGGCTCTGACAGATGACATCATACGACACAGATGACATCACTGGGTCTGATGGATGACATCACTGATTCTGATGGATGATACCACTGGTTCTGATGGATGACATCACTGGTTCTGACAGATGACATCACTGGCTATCACAGATGACATCACTGGTTCTGATGGATGACATCACTGGCTCTAACAGATGACATCATACGACACAGATGTATTCACTGGTTCTGACAGATGACATCACTGGTTCTGACTGATAACATAACTGGTTCTGACAGATGACATCACTGGTTCCGACAGATGACACCACTGGTTCTGACAGAGGACATCATACGACACAGATGATATCACTGATTCTGATGGATGACATCACTTGGTCTGATGGATGACATCACTCGTTCTGATGGATGACATCACTGGCTCTGACAGATGACATCATACGACACAGATGACATCACTGGTTCTGACAGATGACATCACTGGTTCTGACAGATGACACCACTGGTTCTGACAGATGACACCACTGGTTCTGACAGATGACATCATACGACACAGATGATTTAATTTAATCATCTGAAAACATCTTCATTCCTTCATTATTGGATATTTTCTGTCCGGTGGTTCCGACACATCTGTGATGTGAGATTCTGGCTCTAATGGGGTCTGATGACCCGTCAGTCTGAGCTGGACCTCCACAGAGTCTCAGAGGAGCTGAATGTTCTCATGTGAATGATTGAAGGTTTCATCAGGACTGACAGCAAATATGACCACAGGGTTCTTGACTGACTGACACCCGGTTGTGACTCTTTCACCTCCTCAGACCTTTGGTTTGAATCTGTGAATATAGTTTCCCTCCTGAATCCAGTTTTAGACTCAATGATGTTTT
The DNA here is from genome assembly GCA_037951165.1 of Lophius americanus. Taxonomy (NCBI): domain Eukaryota; kingdom Metazoa; phylum Chordata; class Actinopteri; order Lophiiformes; family Lophiidae; genus Lophius; species Lophius americanus. The sequence continues at coordinate 226,898 of JBBDHG010000225.1, read as the reverse complement.
CTTCAACCTCTTTCTGTATTACACTGTAAAATGTAATCACTTCATAATATGCTCCGCTTCAAATATTACAGAGCAGCTCATTAAAAGTAGTTTGTTAAAACCAAATAGACTTCTTTGGGCCGAGGTAACTGGATTCTGCTGGACTCTGGCGGGGGCTCGGTTCACCGATGAGAATCTACATGCTGTATGATACTTTACTTTTCTGCATGGTTCTGACCCAAGGCACCAGAACCATTTACAAACCCATCCTCAGAGTTTGGTAAATAGTAGTCGTATTGGGTCCATCAGTGAGCTGAGCCAGAGTTTGAGGTCAACATCAGCGCTCTGTGTTCGGTTCTCTGGACTCTAGGCTCTGGGCTGGCGGGGCGCATGTCTGTGACCAACCCCCCCCAAATTTATTTTCACTCCCTCTTTCTCACCCGCTCTCTCACGCTCCTTCACCCTCTGCCTCTCTTTTGCGCTCCCCCTCGCTCCCCCACTCCCTCGTCCCCCCTGTCTTTATTTCTCTCCCTCTCTCTCTCTCTCTCTCTCTCTCTCTCTATTTCTCTCTCTCTCTCCCTCTCTCTCTCTCTGTTTCCCTCTCTCTTCGAATCCACTCTGAGTCTTGGATATGTTTGAGATTTCTTGGTCATAATTTTGTCGGCTCCAATTGCACAACTACTTTAAAATTTATACAAACATGCTGACATGTGTAGCATCCATATTACCTTCCGTAAACACAGCGGGCCGCGTGTGACGTCCGTCTTCTTCTGCACATGGGGGTCACTTCAGGATCGTAGACTGGAGTCTGATGGCGTCGCATTGAAATTGTAATGTGAACGACCACGAAAAGAAATCGGATCAAATGCTGAGAAATGATGAGAACCGAGAATATTTTGGACCTAAAGCGCCCTCTAGTGTCAGAAAGGTTTCTCAAATTCAATCCAGTTTTGGGTTTTAATGTTTGAAAATGATCCAAGAAACAGTTTTTGAGGTACCGTGCTGACACCAAGGACCGGCGGTGTCGGATTCTGTTATTGTGGTACTTTTAATCAACAACATGATGATGATAAGGTTTCTGTCATCAGGTGTGGTCTTCAACCACGCTGCCTCTGTCGGAACCCACCAGATGTCTTCTTCAGCAGCTGCTCTTCCTCCACGTGTCTTCATCAGCAGCTGCTCTTCCTCCACGTGTCTTCATCAGCAGCTGCTCTTCCTCCACGTGTCTTCTTCAGCAGCTGCTCTTCCTCCACATGTCTTCTGTACTTGTTGGACACCACACACTGGACGACATGCTCAGGACGGCACCAGCATCTTCAGTCAGGGGTTCTAGTCAGATGTTTGAACCCACCGTGTTCCACAGTAGCTGTGTCTCCGTGGGAGAAGGTGCGATGGCTGCTGATATCTCCTTCATGGTCTTGGATCTTTGGAGGTTCAGATGTTCCTGTTAGCAGCAGATCCTCTGCAGAAGACCTCCGGTTCTTGTTGTTCTCTGTTACTGAGCCGTGAACTCTTCACACTCAGCAGTGTGATTATTTTACAGCTGTTAAACAAACTGCTGCTGTTACCTTCGGGTGCTGAGACTGTTTTTCTCAGTGTTGACATTAGAGGTCTTCATCTTAGATCTCGTCTTCACTGAAGACAAACGGAGTCCAAATGATGGAGACAGAACTCTCTACGTAGAGATCTACAGTATTTATCCGATCAGACTTTGTGCTGGACTCCTTTTACCCAGAATCCTCTGCTTGCTGCAAACACCAGTGGTTGGACAGGGATGAGCCTCGTGGTTGAACATGATGCGTTCAGGGACGGTTCGTGAGTCCAGAGAATGGGAAAGATATTCATTTATACAACTAATCGACAAGATTAGAAACATTAAGAGATGTTAAATGTTTGGTCCAATCAAATCACAGATGACTTCATTTCCTGGATGTTTGATTTTGAAATCTGCTTCTTATTTAATAAAATAAATAAATAAACATTTATTCCAGTCAGGTTTATAAAGATTACAGATTCAGTATTATGTAAATATAGAAATGCATGTTTAGACTCTATTATGATCCTTTTTCTCAGGATAAATGACGTCGTCACAGGTTTCATGTTTCAGACGGTTTGTTTGTGTTTATTTGGTCCAATCAGGAGGAATGCTGATACCAGCAAGAACCCAACCTGTCAGAACTTTCTCCTCCAACAGAACCTTTTTCAGCTCCAGTTCCTATTCTCCCTCATCCTGTGTGGTGTCCTCCCCTCCCGTCACTCTGCTGCCCGCCTCACAGCTCCTCCTGGCTGCTCCTCCTCTCCTAATGACCTCCTCAGGGAGCCGGGAGGCTCCGTCTGAGACGCTCCCGCTGTTTGGAGGAGGACTCCCTGTGAAACGATGAAGAGCAGCGACAGAGCCCGGCGCCGACCGTCCTCTGGTCAGAAGCTCTGATGGTGGAGATCCCAGAGAAGCGTCTCCCTGAGACGGAGGGGGAGGAGCAAGAAGGGGGAGGAACCGTCTTCTGGTGTGATGATGGGAGGAATGGGAGCAAACAGCCTCTTTGATAGCAGCTCTCCTTCAGCGCCGCTCCTCTCAAATCTGTTTCCTCTGAAGTCAAACAGGAAGAAGCTGTGAGCGAGAGGAGCGAGCCAGAACTCCTGCTGCGGTGAGCAGGTCCAGTTCAGGAGGTATGGTTCTGTCAGGACAGGAGAGGAATCTGACTCTCAGATAAACATTCTGGATCACGAGTCTGAGTCCCACAGCGGCGCCCTGAACCCGCCACATCAGGACCAACTCAGTGATCAGAACCCACAGAACCATTGGTACCATTAGAATCAGCTCCAGGCTGTCATCTGCTGACACGTAGGTCTCTCTGTGTGAAACGCCGCCATCATCAGGGTTTGAACCCTGACGCAACATGTCGTGGGTTCTTAAGCAAGACCATGAAACCTCAGCTCCCCGGGCGCTGCACAGGCTCCGCCCACTGCTCCCTCAGGGAGGGGTCAAATGCAGAGATAGATTCCACATCAATTCCACCTTCAGCAGCAACACCTGTGACTCACTTCTCTGAGGGCTGGAGGACAGGCTCTGACTCTCACTGTGGAGGAATCCTGGCCCTCTTCTCCCTACAGTAGCATGAACTGATCTTCTCAGGTCCCCCCACAGCATCTAAGTAGGGTTCAGGTCCAGCCTAGGAACTATTCAGAGGAGGATCATTGACTGATGATGGTTCTTTAGGAGAATCCAAATTTCCCTCCATCATGGCGTGTCGTCCTGTTCCTGAAGCAGTAGATCATCTCCACAACATTCCACTGCCTCCTCCATGTCGGCCGTAGGTCTGAGGTTCTTCTGGTGGAACACTGTGTTTGGTTTCCACCAGATGGAACGGAACCCCGGTTTTCAAACAGTCCAGCCTTCTACTCATCAGTCCAGAAAAGGTTCTCCCAGAAGCTCTGAGGGTTAACAAGGTGTGTCGTGGGTCAGAGAATCCTGCAGGTTCTTGTCTCTTCTCTTTGGATCTTCTGGGACTTCCTGAATGAACCTTCACCGTGTGCTTGGAGGCATTCTGGAAGGTTGTCCATGTCTGTGAAGGTTCTCTATTGTTCTGTTGTCTTCTCCATGTGTAGATGATGGGTCACACTGTGGATCTGTGGAGTCCCAGAACCTTAGAAACAACCCTTCAATCACATCCTAGAACATCTGATGATTTTGGCATAGCGTGCTGCTGGTGAGACCTAGGAGCCGACTCCCTTCTTCTGAAGATGGTCTACTGACGTGATGATGTGGTTGAAGCTGGAGGTGATCAGGTCCGTGTGGGTCCATTCCAGCCAGAACCAGTTCTTGATCCAGTTGGGTGTTTATGGGATTTAGTCTTGAAGGGGGCGGAGACGTTTTGTCGCTGGTGATTTAGGTGTTGGACAACTTAAGTATAAAGTCCATCAGATTATCTTCTTGTAGATTAGGTTCTGTTTGAAGTTCAGAAATGAGGTGAGCCCAGAGTCAGAGAAGAACCACCTACTTTTCCACCGCACTATGGTGCTGGTGTTTGAGGAAGTTTGTGCTGCAGCTGTCAGTCAGAAGAGTGTTGGGAGTCGTAGAGTAGATGGTTGGTGGAGGGGGCTGAACTCCCCCTGCACCAGAGGAACTGTCAAGGAGACAGACAGGCAGACATGTTGGACAATAATGGACTTTCACTCTTACAAAGATGAAGCAGCAGAAAGTCAGAGTTTGCTGAGCTCAGCTTCATCTGGATTTACTCTATCATTTGTAAGAGAAGAGCTTTGAGAGGGAAAATGAACTGAGATTTATATTTCTGCTCTCTAATGAAGTGGTGGACCGTAATGAGATACGCTGGTCAGCCAAAACATTACGACCGCCAGCCTATTATTGTACAGGGTTGTTTCCCAATCAGAAGATCAGACGTTAGCAGGTTCGAATCCCACCATGGTCTATTCGTCATAGGGTCCTTGAGCAAAACCCTGAAACCCTAGATCCCCAGGCTCTTCAAAGGCTCCGCCCACTTCTCCCTCAGGGGTGGGTCAAATGCAGAGAAATAACTTCACTATGTTGTACTGTGTATGACTGTATGTGATCAATAAAGGATTACTTCTTCTTCTCTTCCTGCCACAAGATCTCTGACCCGTTAGTTCTCTGCATTCTAACCCTACCTGAGGAGCAGTGGGCGGAGCCTGTGAAGTGTGTGATCAGCTTTATACCGCAGTGCAGGCTGGATTCTGCTATGACACTCTTTAAGATTAGATTCTGAAGTTCCTAATTTGGTCCTTCAAAAGAATAAAAACAATAATCATGACTATGCAGAAAGAAAGAGTATTCCCTCCAGGCCTCATCAAAACACAGTTAAGCCTTTCTGATTAAACCAAACTCTGCCCTCCTGAACAGTGAGCCTGACTTTGTGGACATGATGGAAGCCTTCTCAGGTCTTCTCTGTTTCTATTCAGATCTATAACAGAACGGCTTCATCTAATCTGTAATCCCTCCAGCGGGTGGAGGTAGTCTTTAATCCCTCCAGCGGGTGGAGGTAGTCTGTAATCCCTCCAGCAGGTGGAGGTAGTCTGTAATCCCTCCAGCGGGTGGAGGTAGTCTGTAATCCCTCCAGCGGGTGGAGGTAGTCTGTAATCCCTCCAGCGGGTGGAGGTAGTCTGTAATCCCTCCAGCGGGTGGAGGTAGTCTGTAATCCTCTGTAACAGCCTGAAGGAAAGAAAACACGGATCAAATGAATTTCACAGAAATGTCCCCCAGCATGAAGTAAAGACCATTATTCCAACACCTTCCTGTTTCCTGTCATGTCTAGAAGCTCCTCCTCCGTTCACCTTCCTGTTTCCTGTCATCTCTAGAAGCTCCTCCTCCGTTCACCTTCCTGTTTCCTGTCATCTCTAGAAGCTCCTCCTCCGTTCACCTTCATGTTTCCTGTCATCTCTAGAAGCTCCTCCTCCCTTCACCTTCATGTTTCCTGTCATCTCTAGAAGCTCCTCCTCCGTTCACCTTCCTGTTTCCTGTCATCTCTAGAAGCTCCTCCTCCGTTCATCTTCATGTTTCCTGTCATCTCTAGAAGCTCCTCCTCCATTCACCTTCATGTTTCCTGTCATCTCTAGAAGCTCCTTCTCCGTTCACCTTCATGTTTCCTGTCATCTCTAGAAGCTCCTCCTCCGTTCACCTTCATGTTTCCTGTCATCTCTAGAAGCTCCTCCTCCGTTCACCTCCTGAGCTGCTGAGCTGCTGGAAGGCAGAAATAAACCACATCCCAAACACCTGAAAGAAAAGTCTCAGGGAAAAGGCAGGACTTTAGGTCTCATGGTCACTTCTGAGATTATTTCTATCCTGTACAGCTGAATAAAGATACAGATATTTATATTTTATTTATAGTATAGTATCTTCAGGGGTTTCATCCGTCAGTTCAGGCCAAACTCTACAGATCTACTCCATGAAAGTTAAAGGAGCAGTACGTAAAAGGTAGTGGTACTAGTGCTGGAGGTCCAGATTACAGCTCCCTCCTCCCTCTCCAACAAACTAGGGTTTCCTTCATGCCTCAGAACGATGTCATGATCTACGACCACATCCAGTCTCCTCTCAGGTGAGGAGGTTCCTTCAGACAGAGATTTCTACAAACGCTGTTCAGCCATTTACTCTCTAAAACTATAGGTCGCTTCTTCCAGCTGTTGTTTGTATGTTTGTGTGTTTGTGTGTTTGTGTGTTTGTGTGTTTGTGTGTTACTATTTGCTCCATGTTCTGCTGGTGTTGGCGGTCACAGAGTTGGCCCCCCCTTCTCCTGGGGAGGGAAACTCAAACTTTTACAATTACAGGATCATCCTGGAATAATTATTCAGGGCAAGAAAAAGTGATGAAGAGCATGAAACCTCGCATTAAATACGAGAAAGCGTGAATAGCAGACTCATGAAACCGTTTTGAGGGAAAACTGAGAACTTATATTTTAAAAAACAGACGACTAGAAAAACATAGTTAGGAATACTCTATTAAATCTTACCCTTAAAGCCTTAAATCGTCTCCTTCATCAGATATTTGTCAACATAATGAGACGGTCTGGCCTCCAGTAGAATCACAGCTGGGAGACAGAAACCACTTTGAGCTGTTGATGATTTATTACCATTTAGAACCAGCCAAAGTGTTTGATTTAAGAAAGTCTTTAATACCAGCGTGTATAGAAGGTGAATAGTGATGTTGACAGTTATAGATACACACACACAAACACACACACACACACACACACACGTGTGTAAATCAAGAGCGTTGGGCCGGTAGAAGATTTAATTTGCTCAGAGATGTTCTCTGAACGCTGGCTGGGTGACAGAAAACATTGATTTGTGTCTTTCTGATGTAGCAGCTGAACATCAAGCAGGTGTTGAAGGGGTCTGGATCAATGTCCCTCTGCCATCAGTAACTACATCTGATCAATAGCTTCACGCTTCATTATGTGGAGCCAGTTAGTTTTTCTTCTTCTGCAGCATGAATGTTTCTGTCGCCACACAGACGGACCTCATGTGTTCACCACTACAGACCCAACAGAACCTTAGAGTAACAAAGACAATGTTTCCACTCATTCAACGCCGCCTATTGGATCTCCCCTGGAGATGATCCTACATCCTGTGAGTGGCTGAGGGGGGCTGGAACCTAATGTAGGTATGTAGGTATATATATATATATATATCTATATATATATTCATATATATATATATACCTATGTATATATATGTATATATATATATATATATATATATACATATATATAGATATATCTATATATCTATATATATATTCATATATATATATACCTATGTATACATATGTATATATATATATATATATATACATATATATAGATATATCTATATATCTATATATATATTCATATATATATATATACCTATGTATACATATGTATATATATATATATATATATACATATATATATATATATCTATATATATATTCATATATATATATATACCTATGTATATATATGTATATATATGTATATATATATATATATATATACATATATATATATATATCTATATATATATTCATATATATATATATACCTATGTATATATATGTATATATATGTATATGTGTATATGGACCAGAAGATGACAACACCATCACATTCTGTGACGCTTCATACTTTTCCCTTTAATCATTATATATTTCTCTTCTTCTGGAAACAGTCAGATTTATTTAATCAGATGCGAAACATCAAATTATTTTCACCAGGATTGTTTGTGTGGAACCTGGTTCTGTCCTAATGAATGCAGAAGAATTAAAAGTTATTTATGAGTTGATGTTTTACTTTACCTGCTTTGATCCGCCTTCATTAAGAGTTGTGTGTTTGTTATCTGTGTGTGGATCTGTGTGTGTGTGTGTCGGTGTGCATGTCGGTGTGTGTGTGGGAGAGAGTTTATATACGCGTATGTGTGAGAGTGTGTGTGTGAGTGTGTGTGAGAGAGAGTTTATATATGTGTATGTGTGTGTGTGTGTGAGAGTGTGTGTGAGAGTGTGTGTGAGTGTGTGTGTGAGTGTGTGTGAGAGAGAGTTTATATATGTGTATGTGTGAGTGTGTGTGAGTGTGTGTGAGTGTGTGTGAGTGTGTGTGTGTGTGTGTGAGTGTGTGTGAGAGAGAGTTTATATATGTGTATGTGTGTGTGTGTGTGAGAGTGTGTGTGAGAGAGAGTTTATATATGTGTATGTGTGAGTGTGTGTGAGTGTGTGTGAGTGTGTGTGTGAGTGTGTGTGAGTGTGTGTGAGAGAGAGTTTATATATGTGTGTGTGAGTGTGTATGTGTGAGTGTGTGTGAATGTGTGTGAGTGTGTGTGTGAGTGTGTGTGAGAGAGAGTTTATATATGTGTGTGTGAGTGTGTATGTGTGAGTGTGTGTGAGTGTGTGTGAGTGTGTGTGTGGATCTGTGGATCCGAACCAGCTTAGACTTTTAAATCTACATTATGGTAAACTTCCTAACTTCTTCATATGCTGCAGTGACATAGAATGAAAACATCTAGAAGCTTAGTGAGGTTATAACTGGTCATAACCTGCCGGCCATAATGGACGTGTAACTGAATCTGATTTCAGTGACTGACGATATATAGAAGAAATGGAAAATATAAAACTATGAAACATAAGAGGCAAACTTTATGAATGAACATAAACAGCATTATCTTTATAGTAAATATTGTCAACAACATATTTGGGCCTGAGACTTTGATGTCCAGATGAAATCCAGTGGTGACCTTTTATGAAAGTGACATTTAAGACAAGGATTGTTTCCACTACATGATGAATACGCTCAGTTTCTTCTTCATCATTTATTCACAGCTGAACTTAATCTTCATCTAACATAATTCAGCAGTGGGCAACTAATATAAATACCTATCAAACGTCAGACCTTTAATATCATAAGATAATCATTTATCCTATATTCTGATTCATACATGTATTTAAAATGTTTTCTGACCCGTAGTTTTGTAGGGAAATAGGGAAATTAAAGCGTTTTTATAACATACAGTGTTTATGTAATACAGATGGTATAATTCTGTCTTTTTTACATGGATTTCTGTTTAAATATGTAAAGACCACAAGAACATGTTGTCAGTGTTCCTCCTGGTGTGACTCCAATCCTGCTCTTACACCACGGAATCTTTGACTCCACCGTCAACTACTAACAGAATCCTTTATTTCACCTTGTTGTGTTCCTGTAGTTTCTACCAGTTCAATAGTTCAGGGAAGGAAGGATTATAGTTATAATCTAAATCAATACTAGTTTAATGTAACGTATCCAGAAGGCTGAAGATAGACGTATTTAACTCTGACATAGGAAACGTTTGTTTTTGGTGAAACTAACTCTATGCCAGGACACTCAGGACGTTTCCACAGCCAATCCTGTAACTGTGTTGTGTGAGCAGAACCTTCATGTTTAGAATCTGAAACAATAACTCCCCATGAGGGAGCAACCATGCCGTGTTTTTATTTCTCTATATTAGTGATTTCACGTGAACCAGATTACTCAGTTCAACACTTTCATTCACCAGAAGCTGGACAGGACAAGAGAGTGGCAGTTTTATGTGTTTATAGCTGACCATATATACCTGACCTCTTTACCATCTCAGTGATGTTCATGTTTACAGATGGTTTAAGACTCCTTCAGTACCTGATCCAAGAGGAGAATCCCTGTCAGGCTAAACCAGGCTAAACATCCAGCCTCTAGGATTGCAGCAGGACCACTATAGTTTCTGTAGGGGTCTAACTCAGAGCCTGTGTTGAGGGAAGTTAAATGGGGTTGTGACTTTGGGACATCTTTTATTCTGCCATTTATTTCATTACAAGTCAGATGTCTTTTAAATTCTGTCTAACGCTGGTCATGTCGGCCCACAAAGTAGGTTCTTGTCTGAAATATTCTTTGGAAGAATAATGTCTTCTTTATGTAAAAAGGAGACATCGTGAAGTACTCGTAGTAAAGTACGATCAACGGATCAAAGTGTCTATTAGTGAGTTTATGAAGTCAGGGAAAATACTACAAGAAATGAACTTTCTGTTTCTAACCTACTAATGACTTCAGTTGCATGCTGGGAGTTCATTTCTGCAGCAGAGTGTTGGACAGACCAAGCTTTCCCATCTCATAAGGATTACATTGTATGACTGATGAGAAATTGAATTAGGGCGTGAAACTTACTGACCCATGAGATCAGACTTATTTCACTTACATCTCATACCTTAAATAAGTAGAAGACTTCCAATAAGGTGCCACTAAAATAACCAGCCACCTCCAGACGGCTGTGTAAAAGTTATTATTAACTGTCTTACTCGTTATTTTAACGTCAGAGCTTCAGTATATGAAAGAACACACAACACAGGGACATTAAAAACACCAGGTCATATTTCTAGTTATACATGTTCAAAGTAAAACGTAAGAAAAAACTCCCTTTTACTCAGAGTTCATGAATAAATGTTACCAAATTATTCACTCAACCTTTTTTTTCAAATGCTAATTGGAGACGATGTGACATGAATATATTTGTTTTTTTATGTGGTTATAGATCCCCAGCAGTCACACTGTATGTGTGTGTGTGTGTGTGTGTGTATGTGTGTGTGTGTGTGTGTGTGTGTGTGTATGAGTATGTGTGTTTGTGTGTGTGTGTGTGTGTGTGTGTGTGTGTGTGTATGAGTATGTGTGTTTGTGTGTGTGTGTGTGTGTGTGTGTGTGTGTGTGTGTGTGTGTGTGTATGAGTGTGAACGTGTGTGAGAGACTGTGTGTTTGTATGTGTGTTTTTGTGTGGGTGAATATGTGAGTATGTGCTTGTGTGTGAGTGTGTGCGTGTCAGAGAGTGTTTGTGTGTGAGTATGTGTGTGTGTGTGAGTATGTGTGTGTGTGTGTGAGTATGTGTTAGTGTGTGATAGAGTGGGTGTGTGTGTGAGTATGTGTGTGTGTGTGTGTGTTTGTTAGTATTCAGAACAGACCAGGTGGTCATATTGATTTGTCGACATAGATTTCATCTAGAAAAACCTTCCAAGGATTTCCAAGACTGAGAGAAGGTTAAAGTGTATTGTTGTTATCAGCCATTACATTGTAACCACTGACCACTGGTTACCATGGTTACCTGTCAGTGGCTGTGGTATATTATCTGGTTACCATGGTTACCTGTCAGTGGCTGGGATATATTATCTGGTTACCATGGTTACCTGTCAGTGGCTGGGATATATTATCTGGTTACCATGGTTACCTGTCAGTGGCTGGTATATATTATCTGGTTACCATGGTTACCTGTCAGTGGCTGGGATATATTATCCGGTTACCATGGTTACCTGTCAGTGGCTGGGATATATTATCCGGTTACCATGGTTACCTGTCAGTGGCTGGGATATATTATCCGGTTACCATGGTTACCTGTCAGTGGCTGGGATATATTATCCGGTTACCATGGTTACCTGTCAGTGGCTGGTATATATTATCTGGTTACCATGGTTACCTGTCAGTGGCTGGGATATATTAACCAGCGGGCGATCATTGATGTTAGAAGTAGAAAAGATGGACCCGTGTAAGAATCTGCAAGACTTTGACATGAACCAGATTGTAATGGCTAGCGGACTGTGTCAGAACATCTCCAGAACTGCAGGTCTAGTTGGGTTTTCCTGGGCTGCAGTGGTTAGGAACTATCAAAGTGGTCTAAGGAGGCACAACTGTTGAACCGGTGAACCTTGATTCAAAGATGTTTACGGGGAGGGAAAGTTAGCCGGATGGAACGATACCAAAGAAGCTACTGTGGCGCACACTTCTGAAAGAGTCAGTAGAGTGTCGGGTCGGATGACGGCACTGATCAGTACTTAATGCTGCTGTGACCGACCCTGGACCAGCGGTCAGGCCTTAAATGAAGTAGAATTCTGAGAAGGTGGGTGACATCTAAAGTCAGAACTGAGTGATGGAGGGACTGTTGAGGCCTTCAGGCTGCTCAGCTCCCTCTAAGTGGAGATGAATGATTGGGTCCACAACATGATGAGTTACTATTTCATGCGTTTGATGGACACAAATCTGAGGGTGATTATATTTAATGTTTATGAGGGCGACCACTGTTGTCACAGGGGCCAAAAAGACGAGATCATGTTTGTAGTGACGGTGAGATGTTTGTGTTAATCACCGTTAGCACTCAGGCGTCTGACAGATTCATTCCTTCAGCTGTTGAACACTAGGCTCAGTTTACATCAATCTCCTTATTGATTTTATTACAACTGGACTCAGAACATTGAGCTCCGATGACACAAAGTGGGTTGGGTTGTTGTCTTAGCATCTTTATTAAGTGGTTAACCGTTATTAGAATATTCCTTACAAGCTGAAAAGAAAAGAAAAGAAAAATATCTGTAGATGACTGTTTATTGAAATAAGTGGTGTAAATAGACCTCCTGGATTATTAGGAGTTATATATCATTACCATGCCTCTGGAAAAGAAGCAGCTTGAAGTCATATTAGCTCAGTTTGGTCCTTTTCAGGGTTTACTTTTTAAGGAATGAAACCTTTTTGCTGCTGGTGATTCAGGTGTTTGTTCATCTCTCTGACGCGTTAAAGGGAAATGATCATATTTGTTTATATGGTCTTTTTTTTATTTAAGGTTTTGTGTGAAGATCTGACACAAAGAGAAGAAACGATGAGGAGATGTGATTCTATACCGCAGCAGGAACAGTCAGGAGTGGGTTTGCAGAAATGGAGCCTGTCAATCACATCCTTACCCAGGAAGTGATGCTGCAACCAGAAAAACCAAATAGGTGTTTATTTTCCCAGAAAGGACAGCTTCCTTTCTCTCCTCTGACGTGTTTTTAAAAGGTGTTTATATCTGTACTTTGTATGTCATACATCCACCACACATCAGTAACGCATTCACCTCCATGACCACAGCGTCACATCCTGCAGACTCTTCTCTCCTGATCCATCTGGATCCAGGTCCCTCTGGTCCCAGTGAAGACATTAATGTCACATGTCCTCCCTAAAGACTCTGGACGTGCTTTTAATGAGCGGCGCCGGTTCCTCTGAAGCTTCCCTCTAATCCCAGTTAATTCCACCTCGTGATCCAGACTTTGCAGCATGTTGTCTGTTCAAATCCCTCCCAGCTACGACCATCTTTGAAGCTGTTCAGCATCACTCTCTCTCTTCTACCTCATGTTCTCAAAGTCAGTCATGAACCTTTATAGAGGCTGGAGGGCCGTCTGAACGTGATGATGATCAGCTCCTGTGAGGACGACGCCTTCATCTGCAGCAGATGTTAGAGGGAAACATCTTCTGTGAAGAAACAGGCTCAAATGGTGGGAGGAGAAGTTCAGAGAACACCTGCAATCTAAGGTAGAACAATGGAGGTTCTACATTAGATTTCAGGTCTAAGGTAGCAGGAGTTGTGGAGCTCCTGCTCAGACCATGACCTAATGGACCTCCTGCAACACAGGAACTCTACTGCTCCCTCTGCAAGTGTTCAGTCTCCTTCAGTGGTAGAACGTTTCTGATTCTGCTGGTCCTCCTACTGTTCTCCTGAGAACAAGATGTTCCTGATCTGACCCATCTGCAAATCATCTCCTAACTGCCAACACAGTCCCAGCTGCCTCCTCCACCTCTGTCTCCTCACTATTCACCGCCCCATCTACAGATCACCTCTGTCTCTGGATCATCTACATGATCCCTCTGGATCATCTACATGATTCATCTGGATCAACTTCATGATCCCTCTGGATCATCTATATGATCCCTCTGGATCAACTTCATGATACCTCTGGATCATGTTCATGATCCCTCTGGATCAACTTCATGATCCCTCTGGATCATCTATATGATCCCTCTGGATCAACTTCATGATACCTCTGGATCATCTATATGATCCCTCTGGATCATCCTCATGATCCCTCTACCTCTGGATCATCCTCATGATCCCTCTACCTCTGGATCATCTTCATGATCCCTCTACCTCTGGATCATCTTCATGATCCCTCTACCTCTGGATCATCTTCATGATCCTTCTGCCTCTGGATCATCTTCATGATCCCTCTGCCTCTGGATCATCTTCATGATCCCTCTACCTCTGGATCATCTTCATGATCCCTCTACCTCTGGATCATCTTCATGATCCCTCTACCTCTGGATCATCTTCATGATCCCTCTACCTCTGGATCATCTTCATGATCCTTCTGCCTCTGGATCATCTTCATGATCCCTCTGCCTCTGGATCATCTTCATGATCCCTCTACCTCTGGATCATCTTCATGATCCCTCTACCTCTGGATCATCTTCATGATCCCTCTGCCTCTGGATCATCATCATGATCCCTCTGTCCCTGGAGGTCCTGTTCCTCCGTGTTTCAGGTGGCTCCTTCTCTTCTTCTCTCACCTTCAGCTTTCACATTCACAGTGGAGCTCCTTCATCTCTGCAGCTCACACAGACTC
>JBBDHG010000225.1:187500-207500 GCA_037951165.1 Lophius americanus | reverse complement strand
TCCATCCATCCATCCCTCCACCCCTCCATCCATCCATCCATCCATCCATCCATCCCTCCATCCATCCATCCATCCATTTATCATCTATTCATCCATCCCTCCATCCATCATCCATCCATCCATCCATACATCCATACATCCATACATCCATTTATCATCTATTCGTCCATCCCTCCATCCCTCCATCCATCCATCCATCCAACCATCCATCCATCCATTCATTCATTTATCATCTATTCATCCATCCATTCATCCGTACATCTATCCATCCCTCCATCCCTCCATACCTCCATCCATACATCCATCCCTCCATCCATTCATCTATATCTCCATCCATCCGTCCATCATCCAGACATCCATCCATCATCCAAACATTCATCCATCTATCCATACATCCATACATCCATCCCTTCATCCATCCATTCATTCGCCCATCCATACATTCTTCCCTCCCTCCCTCCATCCATTCGTTTCCTCAGTCAGTCCGTCCGTCCATCCCCTCAATGTTTATGAGCTTGGCACCTTATCTCCATTTGAGCCCAGCCCTCCTATGAAGGAAGCTGCATAGGAGAAACTTGCAGAGAGGGTTTCTGCCACAAACAGGGGGCCACTCTGAAGATTCCCAGTAGAAGCAGGGAACCATAGCAGCGATACAACCAGTATGTGATATCTAGAGCAGAACCTTCTAACCGGTGGGTTCCTCAGGGGCCTCCTGCTCATCCCACAGAACTGTCTTTACTATCCTTTTGGAAATAAGACAACGACTCCTGAATTTTACACTCACTCAAAATAACAGTGAGATGGAGTTAAAGGTCTGGAAAAGGTTGTAAGAGAATGTTTGTTATAACTGAGAACTTCAGGGATGAAGGAACCTGCAGACACAGAAATATAGATCAGTGAATTATCCAAACCATAAAACAGTCCAACAAAGTCCATGAGAGAAGACTGAGGCAGATCCAACCAACAGATCCAACCAACAGATCCAACTCACAGATCCAACCAACAGATCCAACTCACAGATCCAACCAGCAGATCCAACCAACAGATCCAACAAACAGATCCAACCAACAGATCCAACCAACAGATCCAACTCACAGATCCAACCAACAGATCCAACCAACAGATCCAACTCACAGATCCAACCAACAGATCCAATTCACAGATCCAACCAGCAGATCCAACCAACAGATCCAACTCACAGATCCAACCAACAGATCCAACCAACAGATCCAACTCACAGATCCAACCAACAGATCCAACCAACAGATCCAACTCACAGATCCAACCAGTAGATCCAACTCAAAGATCCAACCAACAGGTCCAACTGGACAATCAACAAGAAGAAGTTGATACTCCACCAGTAGACTATAGAGATGATGCTCCACCAGTAGAATATAGAGATGATGCTCCACCAGTAGAATATAGAGTTGATGCTCCACCAGTAGAATATAGAGATGATGCTCCACCAGTAGAATATAGAGATGATGCTCCACCAGTAGACTATAGAGGTGATGCTCCACCAGTAGAATATAGAGGTGATGCTCCACCAGTAGAATATAGAGATGATGCTCCACCAGTAGACTATATAGGTGATGCTCCACCAGTAGAATATAGAGATGATGCTCCACCAGTAGAATATAGAGATGATGCTCCACCAGTAGACTATAGAGGTGATGTTCCACCTGTAGACTATAGTGGTGATGCTCCACCAGTGGACTATAGAGGTGATGCTCCATCAGTAGAATATAGAGTTGATGCTCCACCAGTAGACTATAGAGGTGATGCTCCACCAGTAGACTATAGAGGTGATGCTCCACCAGTAGACTATAGAGATGATGCTCCACCAGTAGAATATAGAGATGATGCTCCACCAGTAGACTATAGAGATGATGCTCCACCAGTAGACTATAGAGGTGATGCTCCACCAGTAGACTATAGAGGTGATGCTCCACCAGTAGACTATAGAGGTGATGCTCCACCAGTAGAATATAGAGGTGATGCTCCACCAGTAGACTATAGAGATGATGCTCCACCAGTAGACTATAGAGGTGATGCTCCACCAGTGGACTATAGAGGTGATGCTCCACCAGTGGACTATAGAGGTGATGCTCCACCAGTAGACTATAGAGGTGATGCTCCACCAGTAGACTATAGAGGTGATGCTCCACCAGTAGACTATAGAGGTAATGCTCCATCAGTAGAATATAGAGGTGATGCTCCACCAGTAGAATATAGAGGTGATGCTCCACCAATAGACTATAGAGGTGATGCTCCACCAGTAGACTATAGAGATGATGCTCCACCAGTAGAATATAGAGTTGATGCTCCACCAGTAGAATATAGAGATGATGCTCCACCAGTAGAATATAGAGATGATGCTCCACCAGTAGACTATAGAGGTGATGCTCCACCAGTAGACTATAGAGATGATGCTCCACCAGTAGACTATAGAGATGATGCTCCACCAGTAGACTATAGAGGTGATGCTCCACCAGTAGACTATAGAGGTGATGTTCCACCTGTAGACTATAGTGGTGATGCTCCACCAGTGGACTATAGAGGTGATGCTCCACCAGTAGACTATAGAGGTGATGCTCCACCAGTAGACTATAGAGGTGATGCTCCACCAGTAGACTATAGAGGTGATGCTCCACCAGTAGACTATAGAGATGATGCTCCACCAGTGGAATATAGAGGTGATGCTCCACCAGTAGACTATAGAGGTGATGCTCCACCAGTAGACTATAGAGGTGATGCTCCACCAGTAGACTATAGAGGTGATGCTCCACCAGTAGACTATAGAGGTGATGCTCCACCAGTAGACTATAGAGATGATGCTCCACCAGTGGACTACAGAGGTGATGCTCCACCAGTAGACTATAGAGGTGATGCTCCACCAGTAGACTATAGAGGTGATGCTCCACCAGTAGAATATAGAGGTGATGCTCCACCAGTAGAATATAGAGGTGATGCTCCACCAGTAGACTATAGAGGTGATGCTCCACCAGTGGACTATAGAGGTGATGCTCCACCAGTGGACTATAGAGGTGATGCTCCACCAGTAGACTATAGAGGTGATGCTCCACCAGTAGACTATAGAGGTGATGCTCCACCAGTAGACTATAGAGGTGATGCTCCATCAGTGGACTATAGAGGTGATGCTCCACCAGTAGACTATAGAGGTGATGCTCCACCAGTAGACTATAGAGGTGATGCTCCACCAGTAGACTATAGAGGTGATGCTCCACCAGTAGACTATAGAGATGATGCTCCACCAGTGGACTATAGAGGTGATGCTCCACCAGTAGACTATAGAGGTGATGCTCCACCAGTAGACTATAGAGGTGATGCTCCACCAGTAGACTATAGAGGTGATGCTCCACCAGTAGACTATAGAGGTGATGCTCCACCAGTAGACTATAGAGATGATGCTCCACCAGTGGACTACAGAGGTGATGCTCCACCAGTAGACTATAGAGGTGATGCTCCACCAGTAGACTATAGAGGTGATGCTCCACCAGTAGAATATAGAGGTGATGCTCCACCAGTAGAATATAGAGGTGATGCTCCACCAGTAGACTATAGAGGTGATGCTCCACCAGTGGACTATAGAGGTGATGCTCCACCAGTGGACTATAGAGGTGATGCTCCACCAGTAGACTATAGAGGTGATGCTCCACCAGTAGACTATAGAGGTGATGCTCCACCAGTAGACTATAGAGGTGATGCTCCATCAGTAGACTATAGAGGTGATGCTCCACCAGTAGACTATAGAGGTGATGCTCCACCAGTAGACTATAGAGGTGATGCTCCACCAGTAGACATCTCCATTCTTCAACCTCTGGGTAGAAACGTTTCTCCTCCTTTGATCTTCTGATGTGGGTTTGAGCGCCAGCAGCTTTCAGGTTGTGGCGGCGATACGAGGGTTTGAACCCGCTCACACAGTCTCAGAGGACTTTAGTCTAATAATGATGTTTCTTCTTCACTCCACGCCATCATGCCTTCACCTTCACGTCTGTAGGTCTCTCCACGTCAAGAGTTTGTGGAGCAGCAGGAAGCAGATCTTTGAGAGAAGGTGGGTTTACCTGGAAAGTCTAATTCCGGTTAGATTCGGAAAAGACGTCCAATGGGAAAGAAAACGTTTCATGAAAACTGTTTCCAAAAGAAAAAGTCCTTTCTGAGTGAGATTTCATTCCTTTCGAGGAGGAGGTCCAAGTCCTACAGGAACGCCTGTCTGATAGCTGCTGCTCTTAAACGCTGGTTCTGAAAGTATCTGTTTGAGTTGTTTCTGTTCGTGACGCATTTTAAATATGACGACGAATCATCATCAGAAAACTGTTTCCGATTAGGAGAGTCGATGCTCGTAAACACCGGGTCAGAAAAGATCGCAGGTCGCGTAAACAGACGGCCGACGTTTTAATTCAGATCTGAGAAAAGTGTCGGGTGTAAACCCACCTACTGAAGGAACCTAGAGCAGATAGAAGCATGTCGAGCAGAAAACCTCTGCACAGAATACACATCCCATAATAATCCCATAATACCGGGCTTAGGACCTGGATCAGTCATTACTTTGTAAAATGTCAGGTGAGGAATGTAAGAGGTATTTGATATTTGCAGTAATCCTGCAGGAGGTCAATCCTTCTTCTCAGTCTAATCACCATCTAACCTTCGTTTGTCTTCGTCCTGCAGGAAACCGCAGACAGAAAAGTTGGACCGCTCCGACGTGGGTCGTCTCCGGGCCTCCGTCCAAACGGGCCGCAGGAGTTCTGTGTTGACCGACGTCTCGCTTATTCGGTACCGACCCACCGTCATCATTCCGTCCCCTTCCTCCTGTAGGACTCTTCATTCCTGTAGTGAGGAAGAGGAGTTCTTACACTGTGGAATATACGGTAAAATACTGTCAGCTGTGGCTGTAAAAATACACTCACCTCCTACAAGACATCAAAGGAAACTATAAAGTTGCGTTGTCGTCTCCAACAGCAAAGGGTGTGTCCCCGAAAAGTCCCCAATCCCCTGCTTTAAACAAGTAATCCCCCTGATTGGAGTCCCCAAACAGTGTGTAAAATATGAACCATTAGAGTAAAACACGATGAATACAAGATGGATCTCTACCATTTCCTCCCCTTACTGTCTGGAATATACAACCAACCTTTGCCTAAATCAACCCAGTTCTTCCTCTTACTAAAGGCTATGTGGCTATGAAACCTGGAGATGATCCATTAAACAGTTTTTGAGTTTGGTCTGGGTGTCCCTCTGCCTCCTCAGGCTCCTGCCCTCGCCTCCTGCTGGTATATATTAGGCTGCAGCTGAACATTTGCTCCTGAGGTTTATATTGGAATCAGGATCAGTGAGGATCTGCTGACAAGACAACTGGGTCAGAATATCTCCAGAAATGAAGGTCTGTGTTTTCTATGTTCTGGGTGGTTCTGATGGAGAGGTGTCAGAACACACAGTGCATTTCAGGGTACTGGATATCAGGGTACCGAGAAAGACCATGCTGACCCTAGTCCAACGCTGAACGGGCCTGAAATGGGAACATCAGCATCAGAACCGGAACACGGAGCAATGGAGGATGGTGGTCTTCAAAACCATACGGATGGCCTGGGAAGAGAAGGTACCAGAATGCTTTATGGGAAGGAGATAAACCAGGGGAGGCAGTGTGATGCTTTGGACCATGTTCTGCTGGTAAATCTTGGGTTGACCCATTCTAGTGGGGGTCTTTGGCACTGAGCACCAACCTGAACGTTGCTGCAGAACAAGTCAATCCCCTCATAGCAACAGTATTACCGGACTTTTGGGCCCTAAAGGACTTGCTGGTACCGTCTTGGTACTAGATTACTTCAGAGGACCTGTGGAGTCCATACCTCAATGAGACCTACACAATAACTGCTGCTGGTTATGATGTTCTGTCTGGACTGAGACATAAAAGTCCTTCAGTTCTTCCTCTAATAAATCCACTCTGGAGCCACCAGAACAAAAACGTCAAACAGAACCGGAGTAACGGAGCAGAAAGACGGGTTTCACGGGCCGACACCAAGAAGAATCCCAGACATGAAAGTACAGACAGCAGGAACATGAAAGCACATACAGAATGACATGAAAGCACAGACAGAAGGACATGAAAGCACATACAGAAGGACATGAAAGCACAGACAGAAGGACATGAAAGCACAGACAGAAGGACATGTAAGCACAGACAGCAGGAACATTAAAGTACAGACAGCAGGAACATGAAAGCACATACAGAATGACATGAAAGCACAGACAGCAGGAACATGAAAGCACATACAGAAGGAACATGAAAGCACATACAGAATGACATGAAAGCACATTAAGAAGAACATGAAAGCACGGACGGAAGGTAAATTCAAGCAGAGACAGCAGGAACATGAAAGCAAACACAGAAGGAACATGAAAGTACAGACATAAGGACATGAAAGCACATACAGAAGGAACATGAAAGTACATACATAAGGACATGAAAGCACAGGCAGGGTGACATGAAAGCACATACAGCAGGAACATGAAAGCACATACAGCAGGAACATGAAAGCACAGACAGCAGGAACATGAAAGCACAGACAGAAGACAACAGGAACATGAAAGCAAACACAGAAGGGACATGAAAGTACATACATATGGACATGAAAGCACATTAAGAAGGACATGAAAGCACGGACAGAAGGTAAATTAAAGCACAGACAGCAGGAACATGAAAGCAAACACAGAAGTAACATGAAAGTACAGACATAAGGACATGAAAGCACAGGCAGGATGACATGAAAGCACATACAGCAGGAACATGAAAGCACAGACAACAGGAACATGAAAGCACATACAGCAGGAACATGAAAGCACAGACATAAGGACATGAAAGCACAGGCAGGATGACATGAAAGCACATACAGCAGGAACATGAAAGCACAGACAACAGGAACATGAAAGCACATACAGCAGGAACATGAAAGCACATACAGCAGGAACATGAAAGCACAGACAGCAGGAAGATGAAAGCACAGACAGCAGGAAGATGAAAGCACAGACAGCAGGAACATGAAAGCACATACAGCAGGAACAGGAACATGAAAGCACAGACAGCAGGAAGATGAAAGCACAGACAGCAGGAACAGGAACATGAAAGCACAGACAGCAGGAACATGAACATGTTGGGTGCGGTGCAGCTGGAGGAGAACCAGCAGTGGACTGAAGGTCATGCTGCGCTGCTGTATTCATATTAATCAGCTGCAGTCGTTGCTTAATGGAACTACAGTAATAAATATTGAACCATCACCATGAATCCCAGAGTTTCTTCTCGCTCACGTTCATTTTCCCTCATCAGCTTCTTCTCCTCGTCTCCACTCTCACACTCCATCACCGCGGGTCTGTGTCTGGAACGCGGCCACCGCAGATCAATGTGGGAGTTTGAGGTTTAACTCCTCATCCTTCAGCCCGCCCCCCGCCAATCAATCAAACACGGACGCATCGCAGCCGTCCATCAATATTCCATCGTTCAAACCTTCAAAGGCACTTAAAGCAGGAAATATGAGGACTAATAGTTCAGAGTGGCTGATATTAGTATAAACCTGCAGACCATCTCAGAACTATTCAGGTCCAATAATCCATTCAACCAGGATTTTATCATAGAGGCCCACTTCTTCTCAGACGGAACCTTTTCCCTCCGGTTCCGTCCGTACCGCCGTGACCTCAGGACTCACAGCCTCCTTTCTTTTCTACGCCTCACCTTCTATTATGGGAAACATTCACAAAGACCAAATGGAAGAGTTTTCTGTAATGATGTTAGAAATGATCTCCCTCTTTTAAGAGCTTTAATACCACATATTTACTACCTTACATCAGGATTATGGGCTTTTACCCTCCTTGGAAAATAAATGAACGACTTTGACTTTTTTTATTTATTAAAACCCCGGAGAGTCGGGGATATTATGGAATCGTCATCGACGCGTCCGCCGCGGATCCTTCGTGTGAACGCGATAACTCAAAAACCATCTCATGGATGATTTTCAAATTTATAACCAACATAGACCTCATTGTGAGGAAGAACTGGATTGATTTCTGTAGAGATCAGTTGTAGAGGGGGTTTTGGGACGTCTGTTGGACAGACAGTTGTGGGGACGACAGCGTAGGACTAGTTTATTATGATCTTTTCTCTTCTCTGGATCAGAGTTTCTCTTTTTGTGTTTCTGATTCCACAACATTTAGTGGAATGTAACTCTGCTGATTAAGTTTGATTTGATCCTGATTTACTTTTGATGGGTTTGTTGGAACATGTTGTCAGACGTGGTTAAAGGTCCTTCAGGACGTCATTAAAGCATCAGAATTACTAAATGGATTCAAACTCACCTTCAGGAACAAAAACAAGCTGAGAGTTTTCAGTGAGGAGCATCTGGAGATGAAGATGAAGAATGAAGCTGTGTAAGGAACTTGTGAAATAAAGGTCGTGTCACCCGGCCAATCGGTTCTCCCGTGAGGCCGACCCACATTCTGTTCTGACGTTCACAGCTCCTAACGGTGGGAGTAAAGACTCTCCTTACAGCCGGAGCGATGGACAGGAAGGAGCTACGCTGTAAAAGTCTCTCTGCTGGACTCTGACTGCCTGATGGCTTTAATCAGGCTTCAGCCTCTCGGTCTGGACTCCTCATCCTCGCTGCTCCCGACGTGGGGACATTCCATTCATCTGGAGGGGGTTGAGTTTGCGTCTCCTGGCGGGTCTTCTGCTCTGGACTCAGATGAAGCTGCATGAAGTGAGAGGATTTGTCAGCAGGCGTTAGAGATCAGGTCTGAATCAATCTGCTCTTCGTCGTCCATTAACTGCAGGACGTTTCTCACATTAAGCATCAGTTTATTGCACATTACTGTCGCTGCATAATATCTCCTCTACAAGAGCTGGAGCGACGAAGAGCCGTTTGTTTGGAGTGACTCAGTGAGGTGAAACCTGTGAGGTCTATAAGTAAAGGATATTTAATCACTGCTCTCTAGGGGTCCAGATAAAAACCTGCTGCCTGCAGCAGCAGAAGACCACCTCTCTGCTTTTACCTCCAGGCTCCTTACTTACATGTTTGATCACTTTCAGATGATGTCATCCTCGTCTTCATTCTGCAAAAAGATGCATCTGCTCTCCTTCATCCTCTAGGAAGGAGCTGGAATAAAAGATGCGTGTGGTTGTATTGTTATGGCAGGAGGATTGACTCCGCCTTCAGTGACTTCCTCGCCTCCATCTGACGCGTGTCTTCTTCTCCTCCCCCTGGACGCCGTCATAGGCTCGGAACAGGAACTACGTGAGGAAGGTGCTGGTCTAAAGCAGCAGCCGTCTCCGGCTGCGAGGACTGAAGCTCGGAGGTGAAACCTGGAGGCCGGATCTTCTGCTCGCTCATCAACCTCCAACATTTAGGGCCGACGTTGGGAGAGATCTTCATTCATGAAACTTTAACTCGTCCGTGAAGCAGCGGTTGGTGGGACCATGAAACCGATGATGAGGAGCAAACTGTAAAATCCAGTCACACAGAAGTGGTTCCAGTTTTCACACAGGATGTTTACAGGCCAGTAAACTTTCATTTGTTCAGGAGGCAGTGAGACGCTGCTCTTCTTGTCTGTTTCCTCCTCACTGCAAAGCCCCAGCATGCATTTCTGCCGACCTCTGTTAGCAAACGCGTGCCGGTAAGCTGGAGAGATGAAGCTGATGCTTTCATGTTCCTGCAGATGAACATCATCATTCATGATGAGTTTAAAACACAGGAACCGGGTCTGTCAGTCAGGACTGGACCCGCCCCCTGAGTCCAGAAGCTGATGGAGGTGAGGAGAGATCTGCTGGGATGAGGTTTTCCCAGCTGGGAGTCTGGATCAGAGAGGAGCGACACCAGAGGACTGAACCACCAAAGACGGCCTTTAATGTCCCAGAATTCAGACCGCTGCATTGTGGGAAATAAATACAGGACCACAGGTGGACAGACACGTTCATGTGATTTGATGCAGGTACGAAGATTCCAAAAATGAAGATGAGATGTGACATCAGACAGGAACTTTACAAAGAGATGAAGGTGGAGATTTATTTGTCCATTTATTTCTGTATTTGTCCAGTGTCTCCTGGAACGCTGCAGGACAGAGACAAAGACCGGCGCTGTGTGGGAGACTGTGACTCATCCTTCAGATTGTGAGCTCGGGGCAGAGCGGTTCCTCGTCTGCGCTGCGAGACCTGGACTCTAATGAGTGGATTTATCTTTGAGGCGGGCCGACAGCTTGTTGTCGTTGTTTACAGACTCGGAGGCACCGATACATAAATACACTCTACAGCTTCTTCTGTGAACTCTGGCTCTGCTCAGCTGGTTGGAAGAGGACTTCAGCGGAGAACTGACACAGGAGCTGGTGAACCAGACGAAACCTCTGCATGTTCAAACAGATAAATACTGGGATCCTGTAGAGACAGATAGCGTGAACACACGTATCATCATCATCACGCCCTTCATGAATGATGGACGTGATGATGAGGATGATGATTCACCATGACTTTTGTCCTCTTGGGAGGAGGAGTCACTTGTTAAAGAACTGCTAACAATGCATCATGGGAGGACACGATGCCGGCATATTAGACATCGTCCTCATCTTCAACCTGCAGCCTTAGAAACAGGCGGCCGTCCCAGCAGAGTGACCATGTGTCCATTTTCATTTGCTCTGCTCCAGGTTCATAATGAGTGTGTACTGCACGGCACTAGAGTGCTGTCACATGACCGTAGAGTGGAGAGGAGCCGACAAGGTCATCTGGAAATTCTCCCCAAAACTTGCCATAAATCCCTCAATTCTGAGCCACATCAAAAATGTTTAGATTTTTTAGATTCTTAGAGTACCAGACCAGAACCAAAACACATGATGGTTTGGGCTGCAGAGGACCTAGAGCATCAGGTGGTCCACCAAACTGCTCCATTAACCGCCTTTGTACATTTGAACTAAATAACAATTTGTTCTGTGACTTCCTGGGACGGCTGTCATGTGATGGTTTCATAGAAACAATCTGAAGTTTGAGCCTCAGTTCTTCAGAGGTCCATTTTTGCTCATTTCCTGTCTGCTGTACAGTGACTCACAGCTGGTCACATGACCTCATCAGTCTGTTTTTAGAACATGCAGTAATAGCAGAGCTGTGGCGGGGTAGTCATAGAATTGTGGGTGTGGTCAGAGAAGTGTAGGTGTGGTCATGGGCGTGGCCAAACAGCTCACTATTCTCCATAAAGAGCAGCAGGTGAGATCGGCATAGAGTCAAATCTCCTGGTAAATGTTCTACTTTCTCATCCCATCCTGTCAATCACACCTCTCAAACACAGCTGCTCTTCATTTCCTGCCGTCATCAGGCCTTTTTATACTAACTAAAAAATAGTGCAAAGAGACTGAATATAAGTTTAATGTGAATTAAACTTCTAACATTTAACGCTAATCCCCGGCTTAGATTCAGTTTACTGCACAGACGCCATGTTCTGCTCCAAGGTTCAGTGTTCTGTACTCAACGCTTTCACCTCCCAACACCATTCAACTTTCACAAAACCTTCATCCTTACCATCGTCTTTCAACCACTTATGAATCATTTATATCTTCTCCTCAATCCGGGATCAATCCAAGATCAAACTTGAGATTTTCTGAACTTTTCCCCGCCGGAGCTCATGAATGCATCTTGAAAATTTCTACTATATAAATATAAAAAACTCGCCATCAATCCCATAATTCTGTCCACATCCACACGAGGCTGTGAATGAGGAATACATTTTATTCAAAGTTCTTATCTTATTCGCACTACTTCAGCACATTCACTAATCCAGTTCAGGTTAGTTTAGCAGTTTGACTCCAGCTTTTTTGGCAACCTTTCAGATATTCAACATCTTTCACACTTTCAGAATTTTATCAAATGTTTCCTACAAAACTTCTTACCACCAAGAACCGTCAACATTCTCCACCTCATTCATACTTTATACTGTTCTTTGTCAGAATGGACATTTTCTATCAGAGGTAGAATTAAATAAAAGTTTTGTTTTGTAGTTTGTTAGTATTGAGGTCCTTCTCCCAGAACACCGTAGAACCCAGAACAAAAACCCTCTCACGAACATCAGACACAACCGGCCCACTGCGCTGATTCACTCTTTGTGTATGAACAAGAATGCATATTTCCAAAGCCAAAGGGTTCCTTTGAGGCAGACGGTCGTTGGAGAAGAAGAACATTTCTATTCTTGCCTTCACTTAGATCCTGGTGGGAGATCTCACTCCTAAGACATAATCCTTAGGGCAGCACTAACCCCCACCAGGCTGGACACACATTTAGTGGGTGAAGTCGTCCATCATGCTGAATCTGACAGGTTCAGGCTATTGATTTCACCACGGAGGCTTGGGGAGAGATTTCTGCGGGATCCATCAGAGACCAGAGAAGCTCTTCAGCTTTATTCCTCATCACCCTCACCTAACTCTCCACTACCTCCTATCCTCTCCCTCCTCTGTGGTGGGCTCACGTCAAGACCGAAGGAGGGATTGTAACAGATCCGTCATGACTGAACAGTTCTGGAGTCATGAAGTGAATGAGAAATTTGATAAATATTAAAGCTGTCTTTTTTGGTGCTTTATATAATAGGAACCGATTTAATGTAAGATAAATAAATCAGGAAAACTCAACATCCTCGGAATCATCAAATCATACTTCTTACGGAAATCATATTTGAAGACATTCTACATTTTTGATTTTGATTTTACCAAACAGCCTTAACATTAAAACCCTCAGCCTTATATCCTATAGGTCCCTACGCTAAGGAAAGTATATATTATATAGTATATATAGTATAATATATAAATATATAAATATATAAATATATAAATATATAAATATATAAATATATAACTTTATAACTATACTCTAACTATACTATACCAGTAACATGCATTAATCCAGTAACATGTATTAATCCAGTAACATGCATTAATCCAGTAACATGTATTAATCCTGTAACATGTATTAATCCAGTAACATGTATCAATCCAGTAACATGTATTAATCCAGTAACATGCATTAATCCAGTAACATGCATTAATCCAGTAACATGTATTAATCCAGTAACATGCATTAATCCAGTAACATGTATTAATCCAGTAACATGTATCAATCCAGTAACATGTATTAATCCAGTAACATGCATTAATCCAGTAACATGCATTAATCCAGTAACATGCATTAATCCAGTAACATGCATTAATCCAGTAACATGTATTAATCCAGTAACATGCATTAATCCAGTAACATGCATTAATCCAGTAACATGTATTAATCCAGTAACATGCATTAATCCAGTAACATGTATTAATCCAGTAACATGCATTAATCCAGTAACATGTATTAAAGTGAGTGGGGTGTATAAAGAGGGACAGTGAGAAAGGAAGAAAGAAAAGCTCAGTGCATCATGGGAGATCCCCTAGCAGTCTAAACATATAGCAGCATAGCTAAGAGCTAGCTTATGCCAGCCTTAATTATAAACTTTATCATAAAGGAAAGTTTTAAGCCTACTTTTAAATGTAGAGAGGGTCTCTGCCCCCCAAACCCAGATTGAAGATGGTTCCACAGGAGAGGAGCCTGATAGCTGAAGGTTCTGGGTCCCATTCTACTTCTGGAGACTCTTGGACTACCAGTAACCCTGCATGCTGGGAGCACAGAGTTCTGATTGGACAGTATGGAACTATGAGCTCCTTCAGATACGTTGGTTCTGACCGTTAAGGGTTTTGTACGTGAGCAGAAGGATTTTGAATTTGATTCTGGATTTTACCGGGAGCCAATGAAGGGAAGTTAATACAGGAGAGATATGTTCTCTTAACCTGGTTCTGGTTCTGGTCAGCACACGTGCAGCAGCGTTCTGGATCAGCTGGAGGGTCTTCAGAGACTTATTGGGACTACCTGCTAGTAGGACATTACAGTAATCCAGCCTGGAAGTCACAAATACATGAACCAACTTTTCTGCATCTTTTTGTGACACAATGTTCCGTATTTTATAAATATTACACAGATGAAAGAAGGCAGTCCTAGAAATCTGTTTGATGTGGGGGGTCAAAGGTCATATCCTGATCAAAGATAACTCCCAGTTTCCTCACAGTGGTGCTGGAGGTCAAGTTCATACCATCCAGAGTAGATATATCATCAGATAAATTGTTTCTAAGGTGTTTGGGTCCCAAAACAATTAACTTCTCTTTCATCTGAATTTAATAATAAGAATCTGGTTGGGATGTGGTCTAGGAGACAGGTTCTAGTTGGGATGGGGTCTAGTAGACAGGTTCTAGTTGGGATGGGGTCTAGTAGACAGGTTCTAGTTGGGATGGGGTCTAGTAGACAGGTTCTAGTTGGGATGGGGTCTAGGAGACAGGTTCTAGTTGGGATGGGGTCTAGGAGACAGGTTCTAGTTGGGATGGGGTCTAGTAGACAGGTTCTGGTTGGGATGGGGTCTAGTAGACAGGTTCTAGTTGGGATGGGGTCTAGGAGACAGGTTCTAGTTGGGATGTGGTCTAGGAGACAGGTTCTGGTTGGGGTGGGGACTAGGAGACAGGTTCTAGTTGGGATGGGGTCTAGGAGACAGGTTCTAGTTGGGATGGGGTCTAGGAGACAGGTTCTAGTTGGGATGGGGTCTAGGAGACAGGTTCTAGTTGGGATGTGGTCTAGGAGACAGGTTCTAGTTGGGATGTGGTCTAGGAGACAGGTTCTAGTTGGGATGTGGTCTAGGAGACAGGTTCTAGTTGGGATGTAGTCTAGGAGACAGGTTCTAGTTGGGATGTGGTCTAGGAGACAGGTTCTGGTTCTGGAAATAAGGGAAGTTGTTTGTTCTAGATAAATAGGACTGAAGTGGTCTAGATCTGCTCCAGGACTATCTGTTGTTTCTAAGCACATAGTCCTGGGGTTTAAACTAGAACCAGTTGAAGACAGGAGGTTATGGATCTTGTCCCTAATACTTATAATGTCATTAAAGAAACTCATGAAGTCGTTGCTACTAAGGGTTCTAGGGGAAACGGGTCTCAATAGAACTCTGACTCTCAGTCAGTCTGGTTACAGAGCTTAACAGAACACTGGGTTGGTTCTGGTGGTCTTCTATCAGTACAGAGTAACGGGTCGCTCTGCGCTGAGGACGGCTCTCTTATATTTTTTAATGCTGTCTTGTCGGGCTAATCGGGACTCAACAAGTTTACTGTGACTCCATGTTCTTTCTAGTCTGTGTTTGTTTGAGGTTTGGAGTCAGGTGTTAAACATGGAGCTGCTCTCCTCTGTTTCACACTCTTCTTTTCTAGGGGGCGATAGAGTCCAGAGTTCATCTCAGAGAGTTTACAGCCCTGTCCACAGAATAATCCCTTTGCCCTGGACTAACGTTAGAGTCAGATTCTTTGAGACATGCAGCTGAACTCAGGTTTGATGGAATAGAGTCTTTTATTACAGCGTCTTCAGATATATTTCTACCTAGAAAGATTTTTCTATTGGCGAGTGATTTAGCATTGAATATTCAAAAGTGATCAAACAGTGGTCTGATAGCAGAGGTTCTGTGGATGAACTGTCGGTGGTTCGGTGTCAGTGAAGTGAGTCAGGACTAAATCCAAAGTGTGATTAAAACAGTGAGTGGGTTCATGAACACTGACTGAAACCAACACAGTCTAATATTAAGTTAAACGCAGCAGCGAGACTATCTCTGTCTTCATCTACGTGAATGTTAAAGTCACCTGGTATAATTATTTTATCCGTCTGAAGGACTCGGTCTGAGGTTTACCGTTAAGCATGAAGGGACGGCGTCTATCTCAGAGCTCTTCAGAACTCGGCCCAGTAAAGACGAGCAGAGACAAGCTTGTTGGAAATAGTTGCATCGACCCACGCCGCTTTGATTTTGTCTTTGGATGAAGGAGATGAAGGACCGGAGCAGACAGATTCTGAGACGTGACTCTGGTTGTGGGATTAACCGGGTCAGAACATTGAGCTCTTGTGCCGTAAACACATTTCAGCATCTCATTTCTGATCTGGGCTTTTAATCTAGTTAATGATAAAATATAATAATTTACAAATATTATATATAATAAGAATAATAACAATTATATATAATAAAATATAATGATATATAATAATATATCCTAATAATAATATACAATAATATATATAAATATAAATACATATAATAGTTTATAATAAAATATCATAATGTATAATCATTCATAATAATATATAATAATATATAATACTTTAAAATTATTTATAATAATATATGATAATGTATACATAAAATATAATACTATATAATAATGTATAATAACATAAAATATTATATACATAATATATAATGATGTATAATAATGTGTAATCATATATTATGATATATAGTAATACATAATAATTGTAATAATGTGTAATAATGTCTAATACTGTATAATAACATATAATAATGTATAAATACTGTATAATCATATATAATAATACATAATAATGTACATTAATGTATAATGATATATAATAATGTACAATAACATATAATAATTTCTAATAATGTATGATAATGTATAATAATATATAATAATGTATAATAATGTCTAATAACACACAATACTGTATAATAACATATAATAATTTCTAATAACATATAATAATGTCTAATAAAGTATAACAACATATAATAATTTCTAATAACATATAATAATGTCTAATAATGTCTAATACTGTATAATAATGTATAATAACATATAATAATGGATAATAATATCTAATACTGTATAATGACATATAGTAACGTATAATAATGTATAATAATGTATAATAATGTATAATAACTTATAATAATGTATAATAATGTCTAATACTGTATAATAACATATAATAACGTATAATAACATATAATAATGTATAATAATGTATAATAACTTATAATAATGTATTATAATGTATAATAATGTATAATAATGATCGGATCTCTTGGATAAATGTTTTCACTCTCTTTCTCCTTCCTGTCCTGACTAGAGGGGAGACTTTAACGACTTCTGATTGGTCTGATGGTTCCTCCGTTGTTTTACTGGTTTTGATTTGACTCAATAACAGACACCAGAGCCGTGACTCTGCCTCTGAGGGTCGCTCTGGGAGCCTAACTGCTCCGAGGTTTAATCAGGTAGAATACTTCTGCAAACATGGGGATGTTTTTTCCCTCATTATGTGAAACTCACTCATCACTTTAATGAAAAGTCTTGTAGTAAACTGTCGTATGTGGAGAAGTTTTAGTGTCTGACTGTCATCCTGTCATGCACTGAGTGAGTGGTTCTGTCTGCGGGTCTCAGTGTCACAGGAGCTGAGCTCTGCTGCAGGTTCTGATCCCAGGAACCGTCTTCATGACACTAAAACACTTACCTTTTTTTGCAGGTGGGTCTTTTGGTCACATGACTCTGGAGATTTCTGAAAATGCAAACTCATGAAAACACAACTGATCGTTGTAAACTGGGGAACCTAACATGTTGTGAAATCTAACGGCGCCGTTCCACACTGTGAGCGGCCCGTAGGTTTTCATCCTCGGGCTGGACGGTCCCTTTAGAACTATTTGTAGATGCAGCTGCACAAGGTCCGTTTCTCAGTGTTACTGAATGAACGCTGGTTTGTATTTCTTTGAAGATGCAAAATAAAAACTTGTGGTGTTAAATGGACCCCAAGAACCCGCTCCAGCTCGAGAGAGCCGATGATGGGACAAGAACCCGCTCCAGCCCGAGAGAGGATTCTGATGAGGTACTGAACCAACTCAAACATCTCCGGCCTTCAATCCCATAGAACCGTGTTTTCGTTGAAGGTTTACAGTGTTTGGACCAGGAGAACTTTACCTGAGCCGGGTCTCCACTCTGAACCGCCTCCATCACCCTTGAGCATCAGTAGATCAGCAGTAGAGGTTCTGTTTGCCATCTGAGGGAGACTTTGAACTGGTGCTGATGGACCACCACAGAGGAAGTTGATCAGGAACTGAAGACCAGATGTTTCCTCAGAAGGACTCACCGCTCCCACAGTGGAACCGGCACTCAGTGGGGGGAGACGTTCTCCTCCGTGGTCGTATTTCACCGGTTCTGAGCAGACAGAGGTTAGGCTGTGATGGAAGGCTTTGGGTTCCTGATCGGGCCAGAGGACCAGAACTCTGGTGCCTGACGTCCCAGCAGCTGCTGAGGACATGGAGGCTGGTCTGATTCATGACAACTGCTGATGCAGGATTATTCCGTGGTGTAATTACGCAGTAGAACTTCTCTGATGACAGCTGGGCCAGGAATGTTCCCCTCTAGCCTCACAAACCGGGCCCTGCGGCGTAACCATAGCAACCAGCGCCAACAAAGCACCGACAGAGACACTCCTGTCTCAATCATCTCATCGAGGGTGAAATCAAATTAGGCAGGAATGTCTCGGTTCTAAAAGGTTCCGTTTAAAGGACAGATGATGAAAATGTTAACAGAACCGTGACTGGACTCTGTCTGGACTCCCAGCATCAGCACGTCTCTTTTTCCTCACAACATGGTGACAAAGACACTGAAGCAGCTGGACCTGTTTGACTGATGAGGTACCGGATCCTGGACAGAACCACCAGGATCCAAACCAGGATCCAAACCTTAACGTCTGAACACCTGGTTCCGTATAAAACATCATTTCTGCTACGATCGACGTCGGTTACATTCCGTGTTCTGGTGTTAGGAATACTCTGGACCGGAATGAAGCTGCAGCTTCATTATCTGTCTCCACAGATGGAAGAAGAGTCTCTGCTCTTCATCACCAGAAGAGTTTTCTTTTTATTATCGTCCCTGATGAAGAAAACCAAACGTTTGTTTGTTTGTTTTTGATTGTTCTTTTGTTTTTTGATAGTTTTTTAGTTTTTTGATAGTTTTTTAGTTTTTAGTTTTTTTAGTTTGTTTGTTTTTAGACCTTGACCATAGTGTCATAATAAAATGTGTTAAACTCAGTCAGGATGTAAAACCTCACCTTCCTGAAACTGACATCAAAGCTGTTTTTTTGCAGCTGAGGGGACAGTGGAAGGAACAGTGAGGGAACAGTGGAGGGAACAGTGAGGGAACAGTGGAGGGAACAGTGGAGGGCACAGAGGAGGGAACAGTGGAGGGGACAGAGCAGGGAACAGTGGAGGGAACAGTGGAAGGGACACTGGAGGGAACAGTGGAGGCAACAGTGGAGGGGACAGTGGAGGGAACAGTGGAGGGAACAGTGGAGGGGACAGTGAGAAAACAGTGTAGGGGACAGTGGAAGGAACAGTGAGGGAATAGTGGAGGGAACAGTGGAGGGGACAGTGGAGGGAACAGTGGAGGGAACAGTGGAAGGGACAGTGGAGGGAACAGCTGAGTGAACAGTAAGGGAACAGTGGAGGCAACAGTGGAGGGGACAGTGGAGGGAACAGTGAGGGAACAGTGGAGGGAACAGTGAGGGAACAGTGGAGGGAACAGTGGAGGGGACAGTGAGGAAACAGTGGAGGGGACAGTGGAAGGAACATTGGAGGGAACAGTGGAGGGGACAGTGGAAGAACAGTGGAGGGGACAGTGGAAGAACAGTGTAGGGGACAGTGGAAGAACAGTGTAGGGGACAGTGGAAGGAACAGTGAGGGAACAGTGGAAGAACAGTGAGGGAACAGTGGAAGAACAGTGGAGGGAGCAGTGGACAGTGATAAACAACATTGTCAAAATAAAAATTTTCCACAAACTAAACAAGGGATTTTTTTAATGTAATAATCTCATTGTGGGACATTTAGGGATTAGAAATAAAAGTGATTGATTAATTATGACATATTGTGCAAAGCGGAAATTTTACTTTCTTAGAAGATGTAAAACGTCTCCTTCCTGAAACACCCTTAAAATATTATATATTAATATTATTAAACGCTAAACACCGACTTAATGTTTTTAAGGAACAGTCCTGATGAAAACTTTCAAATACTAATATATTTTTGATTATTTAAACATTTAAATACCACTTTATTTACACAATGCTTCTG
>JBBDHG010000225.1:177500-182500 GCA_037951165.1 Lophius americanus | reverse complement strand
TTCTTATAGAGAACAAAAAATGGCGACACCAGCTAAGTGAACTTATACAGACAGGTGTGTGAACATATACAGACAAGTGTGTGAACATATACAGACAGGTGTGTGAACATATACAGACAGGTGTGTGAACATATACAAACAGGTGTATGAACATATTCAGACAGGTGTAGAAACATATACAGACAGGTGTGTGAACATATACAGACAAGTGTGTGAACATATACAGACAGGTGTGTGAACATATACAGACAGGTGTATGAACATATACAGACAAGTGTGTGAACATATACAGACAGGTGTATGAACATATTCAGACAAGTGTGTGAACATATACAGACAGGTGTGTGAACATATACAGACAGGTGTGTGAACATATACAGACAAGTGTGTGAACATATACAGACATGTGTGTGAACATATACAGACATGTGTAGAAACATATACAGACAGGTGTGTGAACATATACAGACAGGTGTGTGAACATATACAGACAGGTGTAGAGACATATACAGACAGGTGTGTGAACATATACAGACAGGTGTGTGAACATATACAAACAGGTGTATGAACATATACAGACAGGTGTAGAAACATATACAGACAGGTGTAGAGACATATACAGACAGGTGTGTGATCATATACAGACAGGTGTAGAAACATATACAAACAGGTGTGTGAACATATACAGACAAGTGTGTGAACATATACAGACAGGTGTGTGAACATATACAGACAGGTGTAGAAACATATACAGACAGGTGTGTGAACACATACAGACAGGTGTGTGAACATATACAAACAGGTGTGTGAACATATACAGACAGCTGTAGAGACATATGCAGACAGGTGTAGAAACATATACAGACAGGTGTGTGAACATATACAGACAGTTGTGTGAACATATACAGACAGGTGTAGAAACATATACAGACAGGTGTGTGAACATATACAAACAGGTGTGTGAACATATACAGACAGGTGTGTGAACATATAAAGACAGGTGTAGAAACATATACAGACAGGTGTAGAAACATATACAGACAGGTGTAGAAACATATACAAACAGGTGTTTGAACATATACAGACAGGTGTAGAAACATATACAGACAGGTGTGTGAACATATACAGACAGGTGTAGAAACATATACAGACAGGTGTGTGAACATATACAGACAGCTGTAGAGACATATACAGACAGGTGTGTGAACATATACAGACAGCTGTAGAGACATATACAGACAGGTGTGTGAACATATACAGACAGGTGTGTGAACATATACAGACAGGTGTGTGAACATATAAAGACAGGTGTAGAAACATATACAGACAGGTGTAGAAACATATACAGACAGGTGTAGAAACATATACAAACAGGTGTTTGAACATATACAGACAGGTGTAGAAACATATACAGACAGGTGTGTGAACATATACAGACAGGTGTAGAAACATATACAGACAGGTGTGTGAACATATACAGACAGGTGTAGAAACATATACAGACAGGTGTGTGATTGTGAACGCACACAATCACACACCTGTCTGCCCGGAGCGACGGTGGCTGAGATGGTATAGAGGTTGTCCACTTATCTGAAGGTCAGTGGTTTCTTCCCTGCTGTGCAGATGGAGCCGTCATGGCAGCCTCTATCCTCACTGAATGAATGAATGAATGAATGAATGAGTGAATGATGATCATACAATGTAAAGACCTTTGAGTGGCCCACCATAAGTACAGACAACCATGTGTCCATTTACCATAAGTGCAGACAACCATGTGTCCATTTACCATAAGTACAGACAACCATGTGTCCATTTACCATAAGTACAGACAACCATGTGTCCATTTACCATAAGTACAGACAACCATGTGTCCATTTACCATAAGTACAGACAACCATGTGTCCATTTACCATAAGTGCAGACAACCATGTGTCCATTTACCATAAGTACAGACAACCATGTGTCCATTTACCATAAGTACAGACAACCATGTGTCCATTTACCATAAGTACAGACAACCATGTGTCCATTTACCATAAGTACAGACAACCATGTGTCCATTTACCATAAGTACAGACAACCATGTGTCCATTTACCATAAGTACAGACAACCATGTGTCCATTTACCATAAGTACAGACAACCATGTGTCCATTTACCATAAGTACAGACAACCGTGTGTCCATTTACCATAAGTGCAGACAACCATGTGTCCATTTACCATAAGTACAGACAACCATGTGTCCATTTACCATAAGTACAGACAACCATGTGTCCATTTACCATAAGTGCAGACAACCATGTGTCCATTTACCATAAGTACAGACAACCATGTGTCCATTTACAATAAGTACAGACAACCGTGTGTCCATTTACCATAAGTACAGACAACCGTGTGTCCATTTACCATAAGTACAGACAACCATGTGTCCATTTACCATAAGTACAGACAACCATGTGTCCATTTACCATAAGTACAGACAACCATGTGTCCATTTACCATAAGTACAGACAACCATGTGTCCATTTACCATAAGTACAGACAACCGTGTGTCCATTTACCATAAGTGCAGACAACCATGTGTCCATTTACCATAAGTACAGACAACCATGTGTCCATTTACCATAAGTACAGACAACCATGTGTCCATTTACCATAAGTGCAGACAACCATGTGTCCATTTACCATAAGTACAGACAACCATGTGTCCATTTACCATAAGTACAGACAACCGTGTGTCCATTTACCATAAGTGCAGACAACCATGTGTCCATTTACCATAAGTACAGACAACCATGTGTCCATTTACCATAAGTACAGACAACCATGTGTCCATTTACCATAAGTACAGACAACCATGTGTCCATTTACCATAAGTACAGACAACCATGTGTCCATTTACCATAAGTACAGACAACCGTGTGTCCATTTACCATAAGTGCAGACAACCATGTGTCCATTTACCATAAGTACAGACAAC
This sequence comes from Lophius americanus, assembly GCA_037951165.1. Classification (NCBI taxonomy): domain Eukaryota; kingdom Metazoa; phylum Chordata; class Actinopteri; order Lophiiformes; family Lophiidae; genus Lophius; species Lophius americanus. Next base: position 179,520 of record JBBDHG010000225.1, on the reverse strand, counting down.
CATGTGTCCATTTACCATAAGTACAGACAACCATGTGTCCATTTACCATAAGTGCAGACAACCATGTGTCCATTTACCATAAGTACAGACAACCGTGTGTCCATTTACCATAAGTGCAGACAACCATGTGTCCATTTACCATAAGTACAGACAACCATGTGTCCATTTACCATAAGTACAGACAACCATGTGTCCATTTACCATAAGTGCAGACAACCATGTGTCCATTTACCATAAGTACAGACAACCATGTGTCCATTTACCATAAGTACAGACAACCATGTGTCCATTTACCATAAGTACAGACAACCATGTGTCCATTTACCATAAGTGCAGACAACCATGTGTCCATTTACCATAAGTACAGACAACCATGTGTCCATTTACCATAAGTACAGACAACCGTGTGTCCATTTACCATAAGTACAGACAACCATGTGTCCATTTACCATAAGTACAGACAACCATGTGTCCATTTACCATAAGTACAGACAACCGGTGGACAGGTGACAGGGTTCAGAGACGCCTAGATGAACCTAACTTCAATTAATCTTTACCAGATCTTCGTTATGTGGCTCATCCGCCACCAGTATGTCATCAGGACCAACCGCCTGTCCTCTCTTCATCCTCTTCAAAGCTTCTCTCACGTCATTCTTACTGATCCTTTGAACTTCCTGAGTTCTACTTCTCACATTTTTCCTCTGTTCTCTTTCTTTCAACACTAACCCAGCCACAAAGGGTCACAGGTCAGCCTACCTCTAGTGGCGATCCATCCATCCATGTCACCAGTTCAGAGGTGGATTTGAACCGTCAACTTTCTTGCTGTGAGGCAGTCAGCGTGATTTTTATTTAGGTTTTATTTAGGATCACTGAAAATCCTTTTTAGAGTTAAGTTCCTGCCATTGTGCCATAAACAAGCCGAGGAAAACCCACGTACACACACACACACATGCATACACACACATGCACACACACACATGCACACACACACGGACACATTCAAACACACACACACACACACACACTAAACACCACCAAGTATTTTCAACTTGAATGACTGAATTAGACGTCATGAGGTCATGAGAAGAGAAAACCTCGGGCTGGAGGTGAATCACTACCATTGTTTGAGTAACGTCTTTATGTTTTCACTGAGGAAGACGTTTGCTGATTGTTGAATTAGCTGATGTAAAAATGAACTTTAAATGGACGACACAGTTGTTTGTGTTTTTACAGTATATGCTGAAACAGAGCGGCAGTGACTTTGATGTTTGGGCCTGACCCGTTAAAAGTCCGTCCCGTGGTTCAGTCAGTCACACACATTCAGCGTCTTCCTCACTCTTTCTGTCGCTCCTCTGATCCACGCTCCCAGCTGTGATAACCTCATAATAGCAGCATAATAGCAGATCGCTCTTCATCTCCATCCGTTTTCTGGACTGAAGGGGCGGGTCTAGACTCCAAAGAAGACGATGATGACATCATCTGAAAGTGATCAAACATGTAAGTAAGGAGCCTGGAGGTAAAAGCAGAGAGGTGGTCTTCTGCTGCTGCAGGCAGCAGGTTTTTATCTGGACCCCTAAAGAGCAGTGATTAAATATCCTTTACTTATAGACCTCACAGGTTTCACCTCACTGAGTCACTCCAAACAAACGGATCTTCGTCGCTCCAGCTCTTGTAGAGGAGATATTATGCAGCGACAGTAATGTGCAATAAACTGATGCTTGATGTGAGAAACGTCCTGCAGTTAATGGACGACGAAGAGCAGATTGATTCAGACCTGATCTCTAACGCCTGCTGACAAATCCTCTCACTTCATGCAGCTTCATCTGAGTCCAGAACAGAAGACCCGCCAGGAGACGCAAACTCAACCCCCTCCAGATGAATGGAATGTCCCCACGTCGGGAGCAGCGAGGATGAGGAGTCCAGACCGAGAGGCTGAAGCCTGATTAAAGCCATCAGGCAGTCAGAGTCCAGCAGAGAGACTTTTACAGCGTAGCTCCTTCCTGTCCATCGCTCCGGCTGT
>JBBDHG010000225.1:170000-172500 GCA_037951165.1 Lophius americanus | reverse complement strand
AAAGGACATCCGGGCAGCAGGTCAGGCCTGGATCTGATCTTACGATGGCCATCAGTGCCCTGGCAAAAGGGATTGAAGAAGGAGTACAGGCAGCAGGTCTCTCAATTCAAGCCGTCTCACAACTGAGCAGCTGGGTAGTGGAGACATGATATGTGTTATTTCTGGCCTGTATAGAAACGGTCCTATAGTGCAGCCCAAACAACGGAACCTGCTTTTTAGTTCGCCTAACTCGGTCTCTGCACACCGCTGTGCCGATTGTCACTTTCCTTTCAAACGTATTAAATACACAGGCAATCAAAAGCACCACAATTTCTTTCAATCTTAGTTAATCACATTGCATATTTGCTAAATAACCTATTTAATTCGCCCGGTTATTAATTAAGACAAACGAACTAAATGGACAGCGCACGTTGTTTTGCAGGTTTGACAGACGCAGTACTCAGTCTGCGCCGTCTGGTTCCGCTCAGCCTGTTAGGGGAAACTGGAGCGACGTAGAAGCAGATGTTTGCGGTTGTAGTACATCATGTATTATAGAGGTACTTTGATGAATGATACAAGTAAACAAATAAACAAGAGGCAAACTACAAGAGAGCTTTGTGGCTGCTGTGAAAGATTCTGTGGTGGGAACAAAACCAAGCCTGGTAAACCAGATCTTCCTCTCCCCAGCAACACTCTCCAGCTCATCCTGAGGCATTGGCAGGTCAAACGAGATATGAAGTCCCTCCAACAAGTTCTTCTCCAGGGCCTCCTCCCAGTTGAAACTGCTGCAAAACCTCCAAAGGGGGGCGTCCTGATCAGATGATGAATCATTTCCACTGGTTTCTTTTTGACACGAAAGAGCAAAGGCTCCCCTCCAAGCTCCTCTAGATCATCTCTGAAACTAAGCCCAGCCACCCAAAGGAAGCTCATTTCAGCCGCTGGTATCCTAGACCTCATTCTTTCTGTCACGTCTGAATCAGAGCTCAGGATCATCGGTAAGGACTGGAACATGGACCCGCCTTCAAACTGAGATCTTTGTCCAACAGCTCAGTACTCCTCACCATGATGGACCGATACAATGCTCAGGATTAATTATCTGGCGTTGGTCACAAGAGGCTGGGCTGAGTGTCCCAGGTGTCCCTCTACCCTAAAACACTTTCCAGCTCATTCTCAATGATTCTGAGGGAGTCTTAGGTCAGAGGAGTGATGTAATCCCTGCTGGTTCTACTCATTTGACCAAAAGCACTTCAACTGGATCCATTGGACCGAAGGAGCAGCAGCTTTGCTTTCGGCTCCCTCCCTCCTCCCTCCCTCCCTCCTCCCTCCCTCCCTCCCTCCTGAGATGAAGGGTGATCTCTAAGGATGACTCCAGGCACCCGTAGGTGAACAGCAAGTCTCTGTTGCTTGTATTCGTGACCTCATTCTTTGGGTGACTACCAGGAGCTGATTGTGAGGACTGGGCTGTAGATCCACTTACATCTCATCTCTCTTTCATCGGCATGGATGGAAACAACACCAACCTGATGTTGGTGTTGTTTGATTGACAGGTGAACCATCTGTCCATTTCTCCGTGAACAGAACATCCCGTGTGAAATCTTTCACTTGAAGCAGAAACTCACCTCCAACTTGATGTGTAACGTTTTCCCCTGTCTGCTTTTAAGTTCACTCTTTAGTTTAACCCTGACATCTTCTGGATTTTGCCTCGTCCTTTGTTTGTGGAGTTGTTTGCCTCATGGACTGCTTTCTGGGTTTCTACGTCCGTCGGCTGAAGAACTTTGGATTTGGATTTTGGACTTTGAATTTTTACATTTCTAAATTGAAGCGTTATTTCTTTTGTCTGATGTCTGTGTGTGGGTCCAAACCCTAGTTCTGCTAGACCCCTCAGAAGCAATCCACCTTTCTATGTTGATTTATTTCCTATCAGTGTTTGAATTCGTATTTGACCCAATCTTCATGTGGTTCAGAGAATATCTGAATGAAGTTCAGAAAGGTTGAACCGTTGGTATCAGACAGTCTGTTGCAACAGCGAGAGGCGTGTCTGAGCTGAACATCACAGCCCCCAAACTCTGATGTGAACGTGGTTCTGCTCCAGTCTGGACCCGTGGCTCTGAGTACGACACCTGACTCTTAAATGAGCTCAGAGGCTGCTGAAGACCAACGGGAGGCTTTCAAGAACTGTCCTACAAATGAGGCAGACTTTTTTCTTTCCTCATTCATTTGTATTTCTAAAATGACCTTTCCTTCAAAAAAGCAACAAACACTTTTTGTCAGGATGACGAAGAATATGATGGAATTTAAGAATAAGAGTTAATGTCTAAATGAAAGCGGTTTATTTTAAAATCCATTCCTAACCTTTCAAACTTCTAATCATAGTTTTGGAGATAATTATTGGCTTTTATAGTTGATTCTTGAACCATTCTGTTGTTTGTTGCAGCTCCTCAGATCAGTTTAGTTAATTCAGTATTGATGTTTCTCACAGTGACATTTAAGAGATGGTGTTTTTGTTATTTCACATTTTCAC
>JBBDHG010000225.1:107500-165000 GCA_037951165.1 Lophius americanus | reverse complement strand
AATTAAAAAAAGACCATATAAACAAATATGATCATTTCCCTTTAACGCGTCAGAGAGATGAACAAACACCTGAATCACCAGCAGCAAAAAGGTTTCATTCCTTAAAAAGTAAACCCTGAAAAGGACCAAACTGAGCTAATATGACTTCAAGCTGCTTCTTTTCCAGAGGCATGGTAATGATATATAACTCCTAATAATCCAGGAGGTCTATTTACACCACTTATTTCAATAAACAGTCATCTACAGATATTTATCTTTTCTTTTCTTTTCAGCTTGTAAGGATTATTCTAATAACGGTTAACCACTTCATAAAGATGCTAAGACAACAACCCAACCCACTTTGTGTCATCGGAGCTCAATGTTCTGAGTCCAGTTGTAATAAAATCAATAAGGAGATTGATGTAAACTGAGCCTAGTGTTCAACAGCTGAAGGAATGAATCTGTCAGATGCCTGAGTGCTAACGGTGATTAACACAAACATCTCACCGTCACTACAAACATGATCTCGTCTTTTTGGCCCCTGTGACAACAGTGGTCGCCCCCATAAACATTAAATATAATCACCCTCAGATTTGTGTCCATCAAACCCATGAAATAGTAACTCATCATGTTGTGGACCCAATCATTCATCTCCACTTAGAGGGAGCTGAGCAGCCTGAAGGCCTCAACAGTCCCTCCATCACTCAGTTCTGACTTTAGATGTCACCCACCTTCTCAGAATTCTACTTCATTTAAGGCCTGACCGCTGGTCCAGGGTCGGTCACAGCAGCATTAAGTACTGATCAGTGCCGTCATCCGACCCGACACTCTACTGACTCTTTCAGAAGTGTGCGCCACAGTAGCTTCTTTGGTATCGTTCCATCCGGCTAACTTTCCCTCCCCGTAAACATCTTTGAATCAAGGTTCACCGGTTCAACAGTTGTGCCTCCTTAGACCACTTTGATAGTTCCTAACCACTGCAGCCCAGGAAAACCCAACTAGACCTGCAGTTCTGGAGATGTTCTGATACAGTCCGCTAGCCATTACAATCTGGTTCATGTCAAAGTCTTGCAGATTCTTACACGGGTCCATCTTTTCTACTTCTAACATCAATGATCGCCCGCTGGTTAATATATCCCAGCCACTGACAGGTAACCATGGTAACCAGATAATATATACCAGCCACTGACAGGTAACCATGGTAACCGGATAATATATCCCAGCCACTGACAGGTAACCATGGTAACCGGATAATATATCCCAGCCACTGACAGGTAACCATGGTAACCAGATAATATATCCCAGCCACTGACAGGTAACCATGGTAACCAGTGGTCAGTGGTTACAATGTAATGGCTGATAACAACAATACACTTTAACCTTCTCTCAGTCTTGGAAATCCTTGGAAGGTTTTTCTAGATGAAATCTATGTCGACAAATCAATATGACCACCTGGTCTGTTCTGAATACTAACAAACACACACTCACACACACATACTCACACACACACCCACTCTATCACACACTAACACATACTCACACACACACACACACACACATACTCACACACACACACATACTCACACACAAACACTCTCTGACACGCACACACTCACACACAAGCACATACTCACATATTCACCCACACAAAAACACACATACAAACACACAGTCTCTCACACACGTTCACACTCATACACACACACACACACACACACACACACACACACACACACATACTCACACACACACACATATTCACACACAAACACTCTCTGACACGCACACACTCACACACAAGCACATACTCACATATTCACCCACACAAAAACACACATACAAACACACAGTCTCTCACACACGTTCACACTCATACACACACACACACACACAAACACACACACACACACACACACACAAACACACATACTCATACACACACACACACACACACACACATACACACACACACACACACACACATACATAGTCATACACACACACACACACACACACACACACACACACACACACACACACACACACACACACATACAGTGTGACTGCTGGGGATCTATAACCACATAAAAAAACAAATATATTCATGTCACATCGTCTCCAATTAGCATTTGAAAAAAAAGGTTGAGTGAATAATTTGGTAACATTTATTCATGAACTCTGAGTAAAAGGGAGTTTTTTCTTACGTTTTACTTTGAACATGTATAACTAGAAATATGACCTGGTGTTCCCTGTGTTGTGTGTTCTTTCATATACTGAAGCTCTGACGTTAAAATAACGAGTAAGACAGTTAATAATAACTTTTACACAGCCGTCTGGAGGTGGCTGGTTATTTTAGTGGCACCTTATTGGAAGTCTTCTACTTATTTAAGGTATGAGATGTAAGTGAAATAAGTCTGATCTCATGGGTCAGTAAGTTTCACGCCCTAATTCAACTTCTCATCAGTCATACAATGTAATCCTTATGAGATGGGAAAGCTTGGTCTGTCCAACACTCTGCTGCAGAAATGAACTCCCAGCATGCAACTGAAGTCATTAGTAGGTTAGAAACAGAAAGTTCATTTCTTGTAGTATTTTCCCTGACTTCATAAACCCACTAATAGACACTTTGATCCGTTGATCGTACTTTACTACGAGTACTTCACCATGTCTCCTTTTTACATAAAGAAGACATTATTCTTCCAAAGAATATTTCAGACAAGAACCTACTTTGTGGGCCGACATGACCAGCGTTAGACAGAATTTAAAAGACATCTGACTTGTAATGAAATAAATGGCAGAATAAAAGATGTCCCAAAGTCACAACCCCATTTAACTTCCCTCAACACAGGCTCTGAGTTAGACCCCTACAGAAACTATAGTGGTCCTGCTGCAATCCTAGAGGCTGGATGTTTAGCCTGGTTTAGCCTGACAGGGATTCTCCTCTTGGATCAGGTACTGAAGGAGTCTTAAACCATCTGTAAACATGAACATCACTGAGATGGTAAACAGGTCAGGTATATATGGTCAGCTATAAACACATAAAACTGCCACTCTCTTGTCCTGTCCAGCTTCTGGTGAATGAAAGTGTAGAACTGAGTAATCTGGTTCACGTGAAATCACTAATATAGAGAAATAAAAACACAGCATGGTTGCTCCCTCATGGGGAGTAATTGTTTCAGATTCTAAACATGAAGGTTCTGCTCACACAACACAGTTACAGGATTGGCTGTGGAAACGTCCTGAGTGTCCTGGCATAGAGTTAGTTTCACCAAAAACAAACGTTTCCTATGTCAGAGTTAAATACGTCTATCTTCAGCCTTCTGGATACGTTACATTAAACTAGTATTGATTTAGATTATAACTATAATCCTTCCTTCCCTGAACTATTGAACTGGTAGAAACTACAGGAACACAACAAGGTGAAATAAAGGATTCTGTTAGTAGTTGACGGTGGAGTCAAAGATTCCGTGGTGTAAGAGCAGGATTGGAGTCACACCAGGAGGAACACTGACAACATGTTCTTGTGGTCTTTACATATTTAAGCAGAAATCCATGTAAAAAAGACAGAATTATACCATCTGTATTACATAAACACTGTATGTTATAAAAACGCTTTAATTTCCCTATTTCCCTACAAAACTACGGGTCAGAAAACATTTTAAATACATGTATGAATCAGAATATAGGATAAATGATTATCTTATGATATTAAAGGTCTGACGTTTGATAGGTATTTATATTAGTTGCCCACTGCTGAATTATGTTAGATGAAGATTAAGTTCAGCTGTGAATAAATGATGAAGAAGAAACTGAGCGTATTCATCATGTAGTCGAAACAATCCTTGTCTTAAATGTCACTTTCATAAAAGGTCACCACTGGATTTCATCTGGACATCAAAGTCTCAGGCCCAAATATGTTGTTGACAATATTTACTATAAAGGTAATGCTGTTTATGTTCATTCATAAAGTTTGCCTCTGATGTTTCATAGTTTTATATTTTCCATTTCTTCTATATATCGTCAGTCACTGAAATCAGATTCAGTTACACGTCCATTATGGCCGGCAGGTTATGACCAGTTATAACCTCACTAAGCTTCTAGATGTTTTCACTCTATGTCACTGCAGCATATGAAGAAGTTAGGAAGTTTACCATAATGTAGATTTAAAAGTCTAAGCTGGTTCGGATCCACAGATCCACACACACACTCACACACACACACACACACTCACACACACTCACACATACACACACACATACAAATATATAAACTCTCTCTCACACACACTCACACACACACTCACACACACTCACACACACATATATAAACTCTCTCTCACACACACTCACACATACACATATATAAACTCTCTCTCACACACACTCTCACATACACATATATAAACTCTCTCTCACACACACTCACACATACACATATATAAACTCTCTCTCACACACACTCACACACACTCACACATACACACTCACACACATATATAAACTCTCTCTCACACACACTCACACACACACTCACACACACACTCACACACACTCACACATACACACTCACACACACATATATAAACTCTCTCTCACACACACTCACACACACTCACACACACACTCACACACACTCACACACACTCACACATACACACTCACACACACATATATAAACTCTCTCTCACACACACTCACACACACACTCACACACACTCACACACACACTCACACACACTCACACATACACACTCACACACACATATATAAACTCTCTCTCACACACACTCACACATACTCTCACACACACTCTCACACACACTCACACACGCTCACACACACACTCACACACACTCACACATACACATATATAAACTCTCTCTCACACACACATATATAAACTCTCTCTCACACACACTCACACACACACTCACACACACTCACACACACACTAACACACACTCACACACACTCACACATACACATATATAAACTCTCTCTCACACACACTCACACACACACATATATAAACTCTCTCACACACACACTCACACACACTCTCACACACACTCTCACACACACTCACACACACACTCACACATACTCACACACACATATATAAACTCTCTCTCACACACACTCACACACACACATATATAAACTCTCTCTCACACACACTCACACACACTCTCACACACACTCTCACACACACTCACACACACTCACACACACACTCACACACACTCACACATACACATATATAAACTCTCTCTCACACACACTCACACACACACTCACACACACACACACACACTCTCACACACACTCTCACACACACTCTCACACACACATATATAAACTCTCTCTCACACACACTCTCACACACACTCTCACACACACACATATATAAACTCTCTCTCACACACACTCACACACACACTCACACACACTCTCACACAAACACTCACACACACACACACACATATATAAACTCTCTCTCACACACACTCACACACACACTCACACACACTCACACATACACATATATAAACTCTCTCTCACACACACTCACACATACACATATATAAACTCTCTCTCACACACACTCACACATACACATATATAAACTCTCTCTCACACACACTCACACATACACATATATAAACTCTCTCTCACACACACTCTCACACACACATATATAAACTCTCTCTCACACACACTCACACATACACATATATAAACTCTCTCTCACACACACTCACAAATACACATATATAAACTCTCTCTCACACATACACAAATATAAACTCTCTCTCACACACACACACACAAACATACGCGTATATAAACTCTCTCCCACACACACACACACATACACACCAACACACACACACGGATCCACACACAGAAAAACAAACACACACACTCACACACACTCTCACACACACTCTCACACATACACGTATATAAACTCCCTCTCACACACACACACAAACATACGCGTATATAAACTCTCTCCCACACACACACACTCATGCACACCGACACACACACACACAGATCCACACACAGATAACAAACACACAACTCTTAATGAAGGCGGATCAAAGCAGGTAAAGTAAAACATCAACTCATAAATAACTTTTAATTCTTCTGCATTCATTAGGACAGAACCAGGTTCCACACAAACAATCCTGGTGAAAATAATTTGATGTTTCGCATCTGATTAAATAAATCTGACTGTTTCCAGAAGAAGAGAAATATATAATGATTAAAGGGATGAAGCGTCACAGAATGTGATGGTGTTGTCATCTTCTGGTCCATATACACATATACATATATATACATATATATACATAGGTATATATATATATATATATATGTATATATATATATATATATATATATATATATACCTACATACCTACATTAGGTTCCAGCCCCCCTCAGCCACTCACAGGATGTAGGATCATCTCCAGGGGAGATCAAATAGGCGGCGTTGAATGAGTGGAAACATTGTCTTTGTTACTCTAAGGTTCTGTTGGGTCTGTAGTGGTGAACACATGAGGTCCGTCTGTGTGGCGACAGAAACATTCATGCTGCAGAAGAAGAAAAACTAACTGGCTCCACATAATGAAGCGTGAAGCTATTGATCAGATGTAGTTACTGATGGCAGCGGGACATTGATCCAGACCCCTTCAACACCTGCTTGATGTTCAGCTGCTACATCAGAAAGACACAAATCAATGTTTTCTGTCACCCAGCCAGCGTTCAGAGAACATCTCTGAGCAAATTAAATCTTCTACCGGCCCAACGCTCTTGATTTACACACGTGTGTGTGTGTGTGTGTGTGTGTGTGTGTGTGTGTGTCTATAACTGTCAACATCACTATTCACCTTCTATACACGCTGGTATTAAAGACTTTCTTAAATCAAACACTTTGGCTGGTTCTAAATGGTAATAAATCATCAACAGCTCAAAGTGGTTTCTGTCTCCCAGCTGTGATTCTACTGGAGGCCAGACCGTCTCATTATGTTGACAAATATCTGATGAAGGAGACGATTTAAGGCTTTAAGGGTAAGATTTAATAGAGTATTCCTAACTATGTTTTCTAGTCGTCTGTTTTTTAAAATGTAAGTTCTCAGTTTTCCCTCAAAACGGTTTCATGAGTCTGCTATTCACGCTTTCTCGTATTTAATGCGAGGTTTCATGCTCTTCATCACTTTTTCTTGCCCTGAATAATTATTCCAGGATGATCCTGTAATTGTAAAAGTTTGAGTTTCCCTCCCCAGGAGAAGGGGGGGCCAACTCTGTGACCGCCAACACCAGCAGAACATGGAACAAATAGTAACACACAAACACACAAACACACAAACACACAAACACACAAACACACAAACACACAAACAACAGCTGGAAGAAGCGACCTATAGTTTTAGAGAGTAAATGGCTGAACAGCGTTTGTAGAAATCTCTGTCTGAAGGAACCTCCTCACCTGAGAGGAGACTGGATGTGGTCGTAGATCATGACATCGTTCTGAGGCATGAAGGAAACCCTAGTTTGTTGGAGAGGGAGGAGGGAGCTGTAATCTGGACCTCCAGCACTAGTACCACTACCTTTTACGTACTGCTCCTTTAACTTTCATGGAGTAGATCTGTAGAGTTTGGCCTGAACAGACGGATGAAACCCCTGAAGATACTATACTATAAATAAAATATAAACATCTGTATCTTTATTCAGCTGTACAGGATAGAAATAATCTCAGAAGTGACCATGAGACCTAAAGTCCTGCCTTTTCCCTGAGACTTTTCTTTCAGGTGTTTGGGATGTGGTTTATTTCTGCCTTCCAGCAGCTCAGCAGCTCAGGAGGTGAACGGAGGAGGAGCTTCTAGAGATGACAGGAAACAGGAAGGTGAACGGAGGAGGAGCTTCTAGAGATGACAGGAAACATGAAGGTGAACGGAGGAGGAGCTTCTAGAGATGACAGGAAACATGAAGGTGAACGGAGAAGGAGCTTCTAGAGATGACAGGAAACAGGAAGGTGAACGGAGGAGGAGCTTCTAGAGATGACAGGAAACATGAAGGTGAAGGGAGGAGGAGCTTCTAGAGATGACAGGAAACATGAAGGTGAACGGAGGAGGAGCTTCTAGAGATGACAGGAAACATGAAGATGAACGGAGGAGGAGCTTCTAGAGATGACAGGAAACATGAAGGTGAACGGAGGAGGAGCTTCTAGAGATGACAGGAAACATGAAGGTGAACGGAGAAGGAGCTTCTAGAGATGACAGGAAACAGGAAGGTGAACGGAGGAGGAGCTTCTAGAGATGACAGGAAACATGAAGGTGAACGGAGGAGGAGCTTCTAGAGATGACAGGAAACAGGAAGGTGAACGGAGGAGGAGCTTCTAGAGATGACAGGAAACATGAAGGAGAACGGAGGAGGAGCTTCTAGAGATGACAGGAAACATGAAGGTGAACGGAGGAGGAGCTTCTAGAGATGACAGGAAACAGGAAGGTGAACGGAGGAGGAGCTTCTGGAGATGACAGGAAACAAGAAGGTGAACGGAGGAGGAGCTTCTAGAGATGACAGGAAACATGAAGGTGAACGGAGGAGGAGCTTCTAGAGATGACAGGAAACAGGAAGGTGAACGGAGGAGGAGCTTCTAGAGATGACAGGCAACAAGAAGGTGAACGGAGGAGGAGCTTCTAGAGATGACAGGAAACATGAAGGTGAACGGAGGAGGAGCTTCTAGAGATGACAGGAAACAAGAAGGTGAACGGAGGAGGAGCTTCTAGAGATGACAGGAAACATGAAGGAGAACGGAGGAGGAGCTTCTAGAGATGACAGGAAACATGAAGGTGAACGGAGGAGGAGCTTCTAGAGATGACAGGAAACAGGAAGGTGTTGGAATAATGGTCTTTACTTCATGCTGGGGGACATTTCTGTGAAATTCATTTGATCCGTGTTTTCTTTCCTTCAGGCTGTTACAGAGGATTACAGACTACCTCCACCCGCTGGAGGGATTACAGACTACCTCCACCCGCTGGAGGGATTACAGACTACCTCCACCCGCTGGAGGGATTAAAGACTACCTCCACCCGCTGGAGGGATTAAAGACTACCTCCACCCGCTGGAGGGATTAAAGACTACCTCCACCCGCTGGAGGGATTAAAGACTACCTCCACCCGCTGGAGGGATTACAGACTACCTCCACCCGCTGGAGGGATTACAGACTACCTCCACCCGCTGGAGGGATTAAAGACTACCTCCACCCGCTGGAGGGATTAAAGACTACCTCCACCCGCTGGAGGGATTAAAGACGACCTCCACCCGCTGGAGGGATTACAGACTACCTCCACCCGCTGGAGGGATTACAGATTAGATGAAGCCGTTCTGTTATAGATCTGAATAGAAACAGAGAAGACCTGAGAAGGCTTCCATCATGTCCACAAAGTCAGGCTCACTGTTCAGGAGGGCAGAGTTTGGTTTAATCAGAAAGGCTTAACTGTGTTTTGATGAGGCCTGGAGGGAATACTCTTTCTTTCTGCATAGTCATGATTATTGTTTTTATTCTTTTGAAGGACCAAATTAGGAACTTCAGAATCTAATCTTAAAGAGTGTCTTAGCAGAATCCAGCCTGCACTGAGGTATAAAGCTGATCAGACACTTCACAGGCTCCGCCCACTGCTCCTCAGGTAGGGTTAGAATGCAGAGAACTAACGGGTCAGAGATCTTGTGGCAGGAAGAGAAGAAGAAGTAATCCTTTATTGATCACATACAGTCATACACAGTACAACATAGTGAAGTTATTTCTCTGCATTTGACCCACCCCTGAGGGAGAAGTGGGCGGAGCCTTTGAAGAGCCTGGGGAACTAGGGTTTCAGGGTTTTGCTCAAGGACCCTATGACGAATAGACCATGGTGGGATTCGAACCTGCTAACGTCTGATCTTCTGATTAGGAAACAACCCTGTACAATAATAGGCTGGCGGTCGTAATGTTTTGGCTGACCAGCGTATCTCATTACGGTCCACCACTTCATTAGAGAGCAGAAATATAAATCTCAGTTCATTTTCCCTCTCAAAGCTCTTCTCTTACAAATGATAGAGTAAATCCAGATGAAGCTGAGCTCAGCAAACTCTGACTTTCTGCTGCTTCATCTTTGTAAGAGTGAAAGTCCATTATTGTCCAACATGTCTGCCTGTCTGTCTCCTTGACAGTTCCTCTGGTGGAGGGGGAGTTCAGCCCCCTCCACCAACCATCTACTCTACGACTCCCAACACTCTTCTGACTGACAGCTGCAGCACAAACTTCCTCAAACACCAGCACCATAGTGCGGTGGAAAAGTAGGTGGTTCTTCTCTGACTCTGGGCTCACCTCATTTCTGAACTTCAAACAGAACCTAATCTACAAGAAGATAATCTGATGGACTTTATACTTAAGTTGTCCAACACCTAAATCACCAGCGACAAAACGTCTCCGCCCCCTTCAAGACTAAATCCCATAAACACCCAACTGGATCAAGAACTGGTTCTGGCTGGAATGGACCCACACGGACCTGATCACCTCCAGCTTCAACCACATCATCACGTCAGTAGACCATCTTCAGAAGAAGGGAGTCGGCTCCCAGGTCTCACCAGCAGCACGCTATGCCAAAATCATCAGATGTTCTAGGATGTGATTGAAGGGTTGTTTCTAAGGTTCTGGGACTCCACAGATCCACAGTGTGACCCATCATCTACACATGGAGAAGACAACAGAACAATCCAGAACCTTCACAGACATGGACAACCTTCCAGAATGCCTCCAAGCACACGGTGAAGGTTCATTCAGGAAGTCCCAGAAGATCCAAAGAGAAGAGACAACAACCTGCAGGATTCTCTGATCCACACCTCACCTTGATGACCCTCAGAGCTTCTGGGAGAACCTTCTCTGGACTGATGAGTGGAAAGTAAAACTGTTTGAAGACCGGGGTCCCATTCCATCTGGTGGAAACCAAACCCAGTGTTCCACCAGAAGGACCTCAGACTTACGGCCAACATCCTAGGCTGGACCTGAACCCTACTTAGATGCTGTGGGGGGACCTGAGAAGATCAGTTCATGCTACTGTAGGGAGAAGAGGGCCAGGAGTCCTCCATAGTGAGAGTCAGAGCCTGACCTCCAGCCCTCAGAGAAGTGAGTCACAGGTGTTGCTGCTGAAGGTGGAATTGATGTGGATTCTATCTCTGCCTTTGACCCCTCCCTGAGGGTGCAGTGGGCGGAGCCTGTGCAGCGCCCGGGGAGCTGAGGTTTCATGGTCTTGCTCAAGAACCCACGACATGTTGCGTCAGGGTTCAAACCCTGATGATGGCGGCGTCTCACACAGAGAGACCCACGTGTCAGCAGATGACAGCCTGGAGCTGATTCTAATGGTACCAATGGTTCTGTGGGTTCTGATCACTGAGTTGGTCCTGATGTGACGGGTTCAGTGCGCCGCTGTGGGACTCAGACTCGTGATCCAGAATGTTTATCTGAGAGTCAGATTCCTCTCCTGTCCTGACAGAACCATACCTCCTGAACTGGACCTGCTCACCGCAGCAGGAGTTCTGGCTCGCTCCTCTCGCTCACAGCTTCTTCCTGTTTGACTTCAGAGGAAACAGATTTGAGAGGAGCGGCGCTGAAGGAGAGCTGCTATCAAAGAGGCTGTTTGCTCCCATTCCTCCCATCATCACACCAGAAGACGGTTCCTCCCCCTTCTAGCTCCTCCCCCTCCGTCTCAGGGAGACGCTTCTCTGGGCCCTCCACCATCAGAACTTCTGACCAGAGGACGGTCGGCGCCGGGCTCTGTCGCTGCTCTTCATCGTTTCACAGGGAGTCCTCCTCCAAACAGCGAGAGCGTCGCAGACGGAGCCTCCCGGCTCCCTGAGGAGGTCATTAGGACAGGAGGAGCAGCCAGGAGGAGCTGTGAGGCGGGCAGCAGAGTGACGGGAGGGGAGGACACCACACAGGATGAGGGAGAATAGGAACTGGAGCTGAAAAAGGTTCTGTTGGAGGAGAAAGTTCTGACAGGTTGGGTTCTTGCTGGTATCAGCATTCCTCCTGATTGGACCAAATAAACACAAACAAACCGTCTGAAACATGAAACCTGTGACGACGTCATTTATCCTGAGAAAAAGGATCATAATAGAGTCTAAACATGCATTTCTATATTTACATAATACTGAATCTGTAATCTTTATAAACCTGACTGGAATAAATGTTTATTTATTTATTTTATTAAATAAGAAGCAGATTTCAAAATTAAACATCCAGGAAATGAAGTCATATGTGATTTGATTGGACCAAACATTTAACATCTCTTATTGTTTCTAATCTTGTCGATTAGTTGTATAAATGAATATCTTTCCCATTCTCTGGACTCACGAACCGTCCCTGAACGCATCATGTTCAACCACGAGGCTCCTCCCTGTCCAACCACTGGTGTTTGCAGCAAGCAGAGGATTCTGGGTAATTGAGTCCAGCACAAAGTCTGATCGGATAAATACTGTAGATCTCTACGTAGAGAGTTCTGTCTCCATCATTTGGACTCCGTTTGTCTTCAGTGAAGACGAGATCTAAGATGAAGACCTCTGATGTCAACACTGAGAAAAACAATCTCAGCACCCAAAGGTAACAGCAGCAGTTTGTTTAACAGCTGTAAAATAATCACACTGCTGAGTGTGAAGAGTTCACGGCTCAGTAACAGAGAACAACAAGAACCGGAGGTCTTCTGCAGAGGATCTGCTGCTAACAGGAACATCTGAACCTCCAAAGATTCAAGACCATGAAGGAGATATCAGCAGCCATCGCACCTTCTCCCACGGAGACACAGCTACTGTGGAACACGGTGGGTTCAGACATCTGACTAGAACCCCTGACTGAAGATGCTGGTGCCGTCCTGAGCATGTCGTCCAGTGTGTGGTGTCCAACAAGTACAGAAGACACGTGGAGGAAGAGCAGCTGCTGATGAAGACACGTGGAGGAAGAGCAGCTGCTGATGAAGACACGTGGAGGAAGAGCAGCTGCTGAAGAAGACATCTGGAGGAAGAGCTGCTGCTGAAGAAGACATCTGGAGGAAGAGCTGCTGCTGAAGAAGACATGTTGAGGAAGAGCAGCTGCTGATGAAGACACGTGGAGGAAGAGCAGCTGCTGATGAAGACACGTGGAGGAAGAGCAGCTGCTGATGAAGACACGTGGAGGAAGAGCAGCTGCTGATGAAGACACGTGGAGGAAGAGCAGCTGCTGAAGAAGACATCTGGAGGAAGAGCTGCTGCTGAAGAAGAC
Source organism: Lophius americanus (assembly GCA_037951165.1). Taxonomy (NCBI): domain Eukaryota; kingdom Metazoa; phylum Chordata; class Actinopteri; order Lophiiformes; family Lophiidae; genus Lophius; species Lophius americanus. The sequence goes on along the minus strand of JBBDHG010000225.1, from coordinate 151,722 downwards.
ATCTGGAGGAAGAGCTGCTGCTGAAGAAGACATGTGGAGGAAGAGCAGCTGCTGAAGAAGACATGTTGAGGAAGAGCAGCTGCTGATGAAGACACGTGGAGGAAGAGCAGCTGCTGATGAAGACACGTGGAGGAAGAGCAGCTGCTGATGAAGACACGTGGAGGAAGAGCAGCTGCTGAAGAAGACATCTGGAGGAAGAGCTGCTGCTGAAGAAGACATCTGGAGGAAGAGCTGCTGCTGAAGAAGACATCTGGAGGAAGAGCAGCTGCTGAAGAAGACACGTGGAGGAAGAGCAGCTGCTGATGAAGACACGTGGAGGAAGAGCAGCTGCTGCTGAAGACACGTGGAGGAAGAGCAGCTGCTGAAGAAGACTACTGGTGGGTTCCGACAGAGGCAGCGTGGTTGAAGACCACACCTGATGACAGAAACCTTATCATCAAGATGTTGTTGATTAAAAGTACCACAATAACAGAATCCGACACCACCGGTCCTTGGTGTGAGCACGGTACCTCAAAAACTGTTTCTTGGATCATTTCAGACCTTTATTCCCCCAGAGAGAACGTTAGAGCAGGAAAGAACTGGCTGGGTTTTGTGAAAGGGAGGATTCATATTTCTGACAGTAGGGGGAGCTTCATCTCAACAAAGTTTCTGGCTATAATTTCCCAACCGTTGGTCCCATTTAGTCCAGATTCGGTGAAAATGAACCGACTCAAGTAGATCCATCTTACGAAGGTCCAACTTTACTCTAGTTACTCCTGTTTTACCCACTGGGGGGAGATCTTTGGCCGTAAAAGTAGTTTCCTGGACAGGACTCAAAAACTCCTCATGGATCGTTTTCAAACTTTAAAACCCAAAACCATTAATGGGAGGAAGAACTGGATTAATTTGAGAAAGCTAGGTTGTACATTTCTGACACTAGAGGGCGCTTTAGGTCCAAAATATTCTCGCATCATCATTTCCCAGCCGTAGATCCGATTCTTTAACAACTTTTTGCAGAAGAATCGACTCCAGGAGATCCATCTCTACTGTGGACAGAACCTCACATTCAATCTGAGGAGTTCAATCAGTGAGGTTCTTGTACAAAGCAGGGGACCGGGGACTTTTCGGGGATGGATCCTTGCTGTTGGGGACGACATCATAGGTCTTGTTGTTCTACATGTCGTTGTTAAATATTTGTACATCAGATCCTACTAGATCACGAATCATGAAAAAAATCAATACAGAACCGTCAATGAGAAGAAACGTGTTGAAGGAACCAAAACTGGCTGGATGTGGGTCCATGAACCATCAAACTTTATTTCTATCAGACTTTCAAGCAAAAGAGTGACACAAACTGTTTAGAGATAACATCAAAGGATAATTAATCTCCTCTGACACTGACATATTTAAAGTTTCACACCTCTGATTAAAATCAGACTGTTAAACTGAATGTCTGTATTTTCCATCTGGTGTTCTGGTTCTGAGGCTCCGTGTAAGAGCTGGTATCAGACATCATACAGTGAAGCCACAGGTTCTGGTCCTCAGGGCGGCCCCAGGCCGGTCCAGTCCAGAGGACAGACCATAATAGACAGAGCTGTTAGAGTCTGAGATCCTGGGATGTCCCGCCTGAAGGGATCGGACTTTAAACACGGACCTCATGTCCACGGCTCAGAAATGATTCCCATGGTTCTGATTCTGTTTGTTCCAGTAGAATCATCTGTGTTTGTGTTTCATCGTGACCTTCATCATGTTTTATGATTGTTCACATGTTTTTACATGTTATGTCTGTCTCTGGTGCTGAGTTTACAATAATAATCATAACTATCGATCTACACGGGGGCCAGGACCTCCTGGACCCTAGAGACGATCCTGTTCTAGATGTCCTGACGGGCCTTCATGGCTGTCAGATCGGGTCCCGGAGTCACGGAGCTGCAGCTTGCTTCAGTTGAAGCTGCTGGGGGACGTTAACTGTTTGTAAGAAGTAGATTTTGTAGGTGGAGGTCCAATCCAACCAGCTGGAGGACAGACACAGATGCTGTTTGAAAACATTAATCAGTAACTGGATTTTAAAGGAGGGGATTGGGTTCCAGTGAGATGTGGACTGTTTCACCCAGACAGACGAAGTCCTTCACGGGTCTTTGACCGACTCCTCCTCGCAGTTATGAGTGAAGTATTTCACTCCTTCTGATCTCGTTTCTCGTGGATCTCACTCAAAACGTTCGTATCTCCATTCTCAATTTCATATGAAACAAAGAGAACCTCAACCTCAGAACCTCTGAACTGATCTCCTCAGGTCCCACCACAGCATCTCAGTGGGGTTCAGGTCCAGACTTTGTCTGAATGACCCTCCAATACTTGGAAATTACCATCTGACCTTCAGCTTCAGCTCAGACTGATGACCCGACATTCTCCTTCAGTAGAATTCATGTTTCCCTCAGTGATGTTGGGTCGTCTGGTCCTGAAGCAGCAGATCATCTCCACAACTTTCCACTGCCACCTCCATGTCTGACCGTAGGTCTGATGTTCTTCTGGTGGAAAGCTGGGTTTGGTTTCCACCACCTGGAACGGGACTCATAGGAAAAAACTGGTGTCTTCAGACCGGACTGTAGGGACTGGATCAGAGCCTGAAGCTCCTCACTGAGGTCGGAGTTCATGAATAAATCACCGTGTCATCAGCATGTAAATGTATTCGTACTCGAACGTCTTTACGCTGATTGAGGACAAAATGGGTCCCAGTATGTGACCCTGAGGGACACCTTATCTTGAGATATTCAGACTTGTCTCCCTGAGCCTAAACGAACTGACTATGCCCGACCACATAAAACCAGAACCATTTTACAGCCTCTGGACTCAAACCAGTCCTGACATGATCCCAGTCCCGGATGATTGACGCCTTCAATTTGACAGCGAGGCTTTTAATGTGACATTGAATGAATTGCGTCAATCAGGAGGAGGAAGAGGAGGAAGAGGAGGTCATCCCAGTGGAGAGATGTGGAAACTTACTGGTGCATGAGAGCAAAAAGAAAACTGGTATTGCAGTGGAGACTGGGGCCGATGGTCAGTCAGAGCTTCACCCACAGACCATCTACAGCGATGGTTGTGGTGGTCTTGTTGTTGTTTCTCCTAATCTGTCTGCAGGTATGTTTATGCAAAGATCCCTTAAAACATATTTTGTTAAAAACATGCAGTTTGCTTTTGCAGCAGATGGATGTTTTTTTTTACTTTCTTATCTTGTGTCTGCAAGTAAACTTGAGGTTTGTGCCAAGGTTTGGTAAAAGCTGCTTCTTAAAAAACGTACAGTTTAATCTTATAACACGTATATCATTTCTGTGTGTGTGAGAGTGGTCACATGACCTAACCCCACCCTCCTTCAAAGACTAACCTGTTATATTTTATTTGGAACTAGTGCATATTTCTCACCAAAGAAGGCATGATGCACCGCGTGTGACAGGAAAAGAGGAAAGAAGACGAACAAGGACGAGGAGACAGGAAGTAACGAGCAGAGTAGTGGTTTGTGTTCCATCAAATATCACAAATCAAACATTATTTATAGAGCAATTACCCAAAGAGACTTTCAACAGAACTTTATTCAGTGATCAGTGAACTCAAACAATGCCATGAAGGCCGGTGTGTCTTCACCCACGGGGGCAGAGGGGAGTCCTTCGATCAAACAAACCGTCTGCAGGATGTCCAGTTAGTCCTGTCCAAGGATGTTCTGGACCTGTTTGAAATAGTCAGTGCGAGGTCCATCGTTCAGAGCCTCTTCATCACAGACTATAAAAACATCCGGTACCAGGGACAGAGCAGCACAGACGCAGACAGACATCAATCACTGTCATGTGACCTCCGCCTCTGAACTCCTGTGTCACCATTCTGACGTTTTCTCAGAGCAGGAACCTGCTTCTTGAGACGGTACCACTTCTGTTCATCCAGAACCTCCTCACCAACAGTCTTCTGCAAGATGCACGCCATCCAGATAAACTCTTCAAGGTCTTCAAAATAGTCTGCCACATCCACGGTCTTCACAAAAGTGTCATCAAGGAAAGCAGTCCCTTCTTCAGGAAGCACAGATCTCTCCTTTGGGACGGACCGTCAGTGACAGAACCATCATCAGAACATCCTGACTGGTCTGATCAGACAGCAGAATTCCAGCGAGCTGCAGGTCTAGAACAATCCTACAGAGACCCGACAAATCCCTCCATCAGTGAGAAGATGGAGACAGTGGAGATAAAACAACAGAAGTCTATTTGGTTTTAACAAACTACTTTTAATGAGCTGCTCTGTAATATTTGAAGCGGAGCATATTATGAAGTGATTACATTTTACAGTGTAAAACAGAAAGAGGTTGAAGAAAACATCATTGAGTCTAAAACTGGATTCAGGAGGGAAACTATATTCACAGATTCAAACCAAAGGTCTGAGGAGGTGAAAGAGTCACAACCGGGTGTCAGTCAGTCAAGAACCCTGTGGTCATATTTGCTGTCAGTCCTGATGAAACCTTCAATCATTCACATGAGAACATTCAGCTCCTCTGAGACTCTGTGGAGGTCCAGCTCAGCCTGACGGGTCATCAGACCCCATTAGAGCCAGAATCTCACATCACAGATGTGTCGGAACCACCGGACAGAAAATATCCAATAATGAAGGAATGAAGATGTGTTCAGATGATTAAATTAAATCATCTGTGTTGTATGATGTCATCTGTCAGAACCAGTGATGTCATCTGTCAGAACCAGTGATGTCATCTGTCAGAACCAGTGATGTCATCTGTCAGAACCAGTGATGTCATCTGTGTCGTATGATGTCATCTGTCAGAGCCAGTGGTGTCATCTGTCGGAACCAGTGATGTCATCTGTCAGAACCAGTTATGTCATCAGTAAGAACCAGTGATGTCATCTGTCAAAACCAGTGAATACATCTGTGTCGTATGATGTCATCTGTTAGAGCCAGTGATGTCATCCATCAGAACCAGTGATGTCATCTGTGATAGCCAGTGATGTCATCTGTCAGAACCAGTGATGACATCCATCAGAACCAGTGGTATCATCCATCAGAATCAGTGATGTCATCCATCAGACCCAGTGATGTCATCTGTGTCGTATGATGTCATCTGTCAGAGCCAGTAATGTCATCTGTCAGAACCAGTGATGTCATCCATCAGAACCAGTAATGTCATCTATCAGACCAAGTGATTTTATCCATCAGACCCATTGATGTCATCTGTGTCGTATGATGTCATCTGTCAGAACCAGTGATGTCATCCATCAGACCCAGTGATGTCATCTGTGTCGTATGATGTCATCTGTCAGAACCAGTGATGTCATCTGTCAGAACCAGTGATGTCATCTGTCAGAACCAGTGATGTCATCTGTCAGAACCAGTGGTGTCATCTGTCAGAACCAGTGATGTCATCTGTCAGAACCAGTGATGTCGTCCATCAGACCCATTGATGTCATCTGTGTCGTATGATGTCATCTGTCAGAACCAGTGATGTCATCTGTCAGAACCAGTGATGTCATCTGTCAGAACCAGTGATGTCATCTGTCAGAACCAGTGGTGTCATCTGTCAGAACCAGTGATGTCATCTGTCAGAACCAGTGATGTCATCCATCAGAACCAGTGATGTCATCTATCAGACCAAGTGACGTCATCTATCAGACGAAGTGATGTCATCCATCAGAACCACCGATGTCATCCATCAGAACCAGTGATGTCATCTGTGTCGTATGATGTCATCAGTCATAGCCAGTGATGTCATCTGTCAGGGCCAATGAGTTCATCAGTCATAGCCAGTGATGTCATCCATCAGAACCAGTGATGTCATCCATCAGAACCAGTGATGTCATCTGTCAGAACCAGTGATGTCATCTGTCAGAACCAGTGATGTCATCTGTCAGAACCAGTGATGTCATCCATCAGAACCAGTGATGTCATCTGTCAGAACCAGTGAAGACATCTGTGATAGCCAGTGATGTCATCCATCAGAACCAGTGATGTCATCTGTGATAGCCAGTGATGTCATCTGTCAGAACCAGTGATGTCGTCCATCAGACCCAGTGATGTCATCTGTGTCGTATTATGTCATCCATCATAGCCAGTGATGTCATCCATCAGAATCAGTGTTGTCATCCACCAGAATCAGTGTTGTCATCCATCAGAATCAGTGTTGTCATCCATCAGAACCAGTGTTGTCATCCATCAGAACCAGTGATGTCATCCATCAGAACCAGTGATGTCATCCATCAGAATCAGTGTTGTCATCCATCAGAACCAGTGATGTCATCCATCAGAACCAGTGATGTCAGAGAGGGATTATAGCTGCAGTGTTTCTTCAAACTGATGTTTGCTGCGTTTAAATGTCATTCTAGGTGAACAGGGTTGTTTAGGAAGAGGAATAATTTCCTCTGTGAAGAACTTGTATTTTTTTAAAGACAGTTTTGATTCTTTATTTAAAGCTCTTCCTCTCCCACAGACTAACTAACCCGTCCCTGTCATTAAGCTCCACCCCCTGAAGAAGCTGCGGCGTCTGTTTTAGATGGATGACTTCCTGCAGGAAATTAAGCGAGCGGGTGTTTTAGAACTCTGAGGTGGCGCTAATGCTCTGATGCAACTTATGCAAATGAGTCACAGAACCTTTAAGAGCCTGTTTTAAAAAGATCTTCTCCTTAACTTTCACACCAGTGGATCAGTGAGTTCCTGAAACAACTGTGGGCCGTTATTGAAGCCCTTCTGCATGAGAAGGCCTCGGGTCGGCTCCAGCGCCGACATCCCTCCTATTGTTTCCTCCAACTATTCAAATACATTTATTATGAAGCTGACAGACGTTTTTATCCTCTGATGTTTTATCTTAACGACTCTTCATCTCTTCACCGTCTTCCTCGTCTTCATTTAACACCAGATGGCTTCAATCATCAAACATCAGTTTAAATGAACTGATGAAATGTTTTATTAGAACTTCTCAAGTTCTTGATTCTTTTGTCAGAAAGAAACTATCAGATGAGACGTAATTCTTGGTAACCGCTTCTCTTTTCACTATCAATGCTTTTCACAGTCTGTTGGTTCTCCACAGAGGTTCTTGGTGCCTCTGACATGCTGTTCACCATCAACCTCAACGACATGCTGTTCACCATCAACCTCAACGACATGCTGTTCACCATCAACCTCAAAGACATGCTGTTCACCATCAACCTCAACGACATGCTGTTCACCATCGTCCTCAAAGACATGCTGTTCACCATCAACCTCAACGACATGCTGTTCACCATCAACCTCAACGACATGCTGTTCACCATCGTCCTCAACGACATACTGTTCACCATCGTCCTCAAAGACATGCTGTTCACCATCAACCTCAACGACATACTGTTCACCATCGTCCTCAAAGACATGCTGTTCACCATCAACCTCAACGACATGCTGTTCACCATCAACCTCAACGACATGCTGTTCACCATCAACCTCAACGACATGCTGTTCACCATCGTCCTCAAAGACATGCTGTTCACCATCGTCCTCAACGACATGCTGTTCACCATCGTCCTCACCAACATGCTGTTCACCTTCGTCCTCAATGACATGCTGTTCACCATCGTCCTCAACGACATGCTGTTCACCTTCGTCCTCAACGACATGCTGTTCACCATCGTCCTCACCAACATGCTGTTCACCTTCGTCCTCAACGACATGCTGTTCACCTTCGTCCTCAACGACATGCTGTTCACCTTCGTCCTCAACGACATGCTGTTCACCTTCGTCCTCAACGACATGCTGTTCACCTTCGTCCTCAACGACATGCTGTTCACCTTCGTCTTCATCGACATGCTGGTCACCATCAAACATAAATTGTTTATTGTTCTTATGTTTCTTTGTACATTGTAAATATTTTAATAATAACATGTGTATTATATTTATTATTATAATTATTTATGAATTTACTTCTCCCAGAATGCATTGCGGTCGGTGTCACTGGTTGACACTAATGCAGTAAAATACTTTTCAGATGTTGCTGTTAACTATTCTCTCTGAGTAGCAGTAAACTTTCACAGTTTGCTGTATCACAAATAAAGTAGAGTTGTATGTTTTTGTGCGTGACATCTTCAGCGGGTCTTTCCTCTAACTTCAGTCGGTCAGATGATTGAACCTGAGCTTCTCCTCTGGATGGAGACCTGGAGACATTCAGGCGGATTCATGGCGGCTGGTTTTCTGCGTATAAAGGTTGACATCATGTTGTGTTGTTGAGCTACGCTTCTCTGAGCGTTCAGCTCTCTGTCCCAGCGCCATGAAGTTGGTTTGAGGTTGGTTCTACACTTCTTGTATCCATGTGATCTCTCTGGGCCACCGTACCCGCCTCACGGCTTCCTTCAGTACCAGTCAGAAAAGTAACACACTGATTTAACACAAGTGTTTATGTTAATGTTGTTCTCCTTGTTTTGACTACACACACCCTACTATGTTATAGGATTATTTACTTCTCTCAATACTCTTCCTCTTCTTCCTTCCTCATCACAACATGTGGAATTATTTAAAACACTTTATCCTCTCCTTTTCCACAATCTAGATCCAACGTCTGATGAAGACGAGGGCCTAAATCCTGCCCTCACACAGAAGAAGGAAACACTAAATGTTTGATGTGTCACTCATGAATAATTCATGGAACATTTGTTCCTTCTGTTTGCAGAAAGTCCTTCACAGGGAAAGAAGGGTATGAGTTTTAGTCCCACAGAGTCCATGTAGTCCACCTGATCCCAGAGGCTGAACCTCAAACTAAAGGCTGCAGCTGAAAACCCAAACAGACTGGACTTAGTGGGTCCACCCATACTATGACAGAGACATACAGAACCATATAAAGACTGGTGCCGACGGTTCCCGCTGGCAGAAACGCTGACATCATGGTTTTTAGGTTCACTCTGAAACGTCTGTCTTCACTCTGGACGGTTCCTGCTGACTGATGCCATCAGGGAGAAGGACGACATGAAGGTCCAAATGAGATTCTGTCAGAATATCTCCTTTTCACACGTCTTTGTTCTGAAGGCTCTCAGTGAAGATGTCAGAAACTTAATGAACAGATTCCTCAGCCGTTGTTCCAGACAGGACCGGCTCAGGCGCCACAGAGGAAATGAAAACCGGCGGCATCAACGGGGAGGTCATGATGTGAGCAGAACCAGCAGAACCGTTCCTCACAGGAGAAACATCGTCTGTGGCCGCAGACGAACAGAACCCATTCTGAGTCGGGTCTGCGGTGTCGTAGCCTCGGGGTCCCTCTGCCCCCGCGCTCCAGATTGAATCTGGGAGGAAATGTTTCGGGCCTCCTGCTCCGAGGGCCGACCCACTTTAGGTCCATATGAGAGGGGGATGAATGGAAGATGTTGGGCAGGAATGCAGGAATGAGGCTCTGTGGAGAAAAAAGGATTCCTAAACTTCTACATTTAATAGAAAGTGAATTCATGACAGAGATGAAGATCATCATCTCCTCTTCCTCCATAAACATGTCAGTGAGCAGAAGCTCCACCTTCTCTGGATTACAGACACATGAGGAGAAACTCAGGGCTGTGGTTTAATGATAGTAGTAAAATATTAAAACACAATGAATTATGGGTCGTATTCTGAACCCTGGGGGTCCAAATAACACAGACTCAATATTAGATGGTGTTTTTAAACCTCCCTGACAATCAGCTTCTGGATCTCCTCTCCAGTCTGGCATGATCTTCATCTCACATTCAGGGGAGTAAACTCTGTATTTGAGGGGGGGCTCTGGTGTGGTGGCCCGGTTTGACCCGTGTGGATCAGCTGGGACCTGAGAGGTCCTCAGATACTTCCTGAGAGTCAGTGATACCTGGTGCCTGTGAGGGTACGGGGTAATTGCTGGACACACGGTGAACATGACAAACTGCCTGCACCACAGTGAGGTCCCTCAGGTGAAAGCAGCTGCCATGAGGTCATTCTCAGGTTAAGACTGTTATCAGCTCTTGACCTTGACTCTTCCTCCTCTCTTGAGCCTGGCAGAGGGTGGCAGGGGATTGAAACCAGAAACATGGACCCTCTTATAACGTCTTATAAAGATCTGAAATGAAAGCGGGTGAATGTTGGATGAGGAGAAACCCTCATGTGTATTTAACTATTTAACATAATATCCATCAGCTCTATTAATATTGAACTCACAGCTGACCTCACCCAAATGTTAGTATTTAAGGACTTAATGAAGGACAGGTTTGATCTTTCTCTATATTTTAATACAGATGAAGTCGTACATGTATCGTAGGTTAAGATCCCAGGATGGTGAGAAATGATGGTACTGGACCGACTCGGTTCTGCTCATCTTATTCTCCTGATGTCTAAATCTAATCGGCCCATTAGGTCCAGTTTTCCCACACGGCTCCTGATTTATGGACGTGTTCACGTCTGAATTATTCCCCAACCAAACATCATCTGGAACCTCCTATCCTGATCAGGGTCATGGGGGGACCGGAGCCTATCCCAGCTGATACTTCTTACCATCCTGGGTTAGAGGCGGGGTCTACCCTGGACGGGTCACCAGTTCATCACAGCGCCGACACACAGAGACAGACAACACACACTCTCTCACACCTACGCTCACCAAATCACCTTTGGTGGGTGGTTTTGGGCTGTGGGGGGACGCTGGAGTACCGGAGAGAACCCACAATCCCTCAGGTGTTCGTGGGTCTGAACCCACTGAGCCAGAGAGAGAGAGTAGTTGGTTGGAATACACCATCATTAATATCTTTTATGAAACAATTTCCTTTTTACAGTGCATCCTTTTACCTGACATCGTTTTATTGCTGCTGTGTTTTAAGGCAGATAATACACACTGTAAAAAGAAAACAGCTGGTGATTTAAAAGAAATGACTTCCCCTGGTGGCAAAACTAAAATAAATATCTACAGTTTAAATGAAAAGTTCAATTTAAAACTAAGTTCATTTAAGTTAGTGGTTGGAATAAGATCCCAAAAGCATAAAAAAGAGAAATTCCAGCTTTGGAAATTCTTCAAATCTCTTTCAAAATGTAAAACTTATACTTTAAACTCAATAATACTGAGTTTAGTTGTATGTTACTGTTGAGGACATTCTTGTTTTTTACAGTGTACCTGTGGTTCAGAAGGTCATCATGAGAACAAAGTCTCTGTTCTTTCTTTCTTTTGAGTCCATCATTCTTAGACAATCACAGCCTCAGACATTCAACGTATGAAAGTTCAGCTGCTTCTCTCACCCCTCACTCTTTAACTTGCTGTTACAGCTCATATTTTTAGAGTGTGTTTGTCTCGGGGGCATTCACCAGTGGGCGGTGCCCCCCGAGTCATCCAATGGAGAGGGTGGTGCAGAGATGATAACAGGCTAACCCCTCTGATCTTAGCTCCACTCTCCGGCTGAATCCTCCGGGATAACTCTGGTTTATTTGAGCCTGACATTGGGGACGCGTGTATTCAGCATTAAACCCCTTCAGTCTGACGTCTCTCTCTGGGCCGCAGACCAACACCAGGTCCAGAGGCTGAATGCTGGTTCTAGTTTGTGTGGCGCTGGGCTAAAAGAAGAGAAATGTCCAGACCCAACAGGAAACAGCTGCTGGCAGAGCAGCAGCTTCTCCGCCTTTATTTATTGGTCAGTGACGACAGAAGACCTTTTACTAAATCAGTCATGTTGGTCGGTGTTGTGATCATTTTGCTGCAGGTTTCACACATTATCTTAAAGTAATGATATCTAATATTAACCGTTATATCAAACCTGCTGCTGTTTTTTTTATTTCCTGGAGTTCTTTCTTGGGTCATTTCTTGAATAGTTGTATTTTATTTTGAAGGCATTTGTAATTGTCCTGATTTCTGCCAGACACACCTGTGACTTCAGTCGTCACCCCTGCAGAGGCCACACCCCCCGTGTCCCCCTGACTCTGGTCTGCAGACCCCCAGTTGATCCCCATGTTGACATTAGAACTGACACAACGTTCCGCGAGGACGATAAAAAAACAATCAGTGATGTCACCATTTAATCTTTTTTATTGATGCGTGCACCTGTGCCGCCCCCAGGCATGATGGCGCCTGCCCATGTGGTCAATAAGTAAATCCTCCACTGGCTGAAGGACTTGGACAAGGACTCCTCTGAGACATCACCTCAGTGGGACTGTTTGGAAGAGTGTGTAGTGAAGTTCTACACACTGTGTTACTATTTCACCTTTCCTTCACGAGGCTGTTTGAAGCCTTTGAAGTGAAATCAGGCTCTAAATATAACTCATTCTTACCTTTCTGGGGGTAAACAGACAAACAGAAGCGCCGGGCACCCGTGGGTGGGAGAGGCAATTATTTGGAGAGAGTTGTGATGTTCCAGGTGGAGGGAGGCATGTTAATTACCTCGCTGGATTCAAAGGATGCTGCCTCTTACTTTCCCTTTGTTCCCTCTCTTTATGGGCTGATTCATTATGAAAGGATGAACAGGTGATTCATCTGGGAGCAGGAGATGTTTCAGCCTTCCTTCTTCCTTCCTGGTGTACACAGCAGCGAGGGAGAGGCTCTTCATCATGTGACAGAGAGGTGAGGATGACTCCGTCCGTGGTGTTTTAATGAAAAGACACATTTAAGGCTCAGACATTAAAGATGGTGGATCAGGTTTAGAGGATCTGTGGAGATAAAGGTGGACATGATGTGGGATGTCTCTGGAGATTTAAGAAAGGTTTTCAAACTTATAACCAGCAGCATAGAAGGGTGTAAAGATTCACTCAGTTAATCATGACCTCTAACCTCCATCATGGAGAAGTTCCATACTGATGTAATTCACTCATGACATGACCGTTCCTGATCTCATTATTATTCCTGTTTAACAGTTTTACACGGCCCACTGGGCCTTTATTCAGCGCAAACTTTCACTTTTACGCTGAGGACACTGTGGTTCTGCTCTACAGCCTCACTGAACCAGGATCTCCACAGCTAATAGTAGCTTTGAATACTGTCCAACGGTTTTCAAAGCTAGTAACTAGTATTATTCTAGTTACTGTTGTGTAACTGGATTGGCTGTAAAACGTTAAATCAGTAGAAACATAAACCCAACAGAGTAACGACCTGCAGATAGAACCACCTGATCCGTTATCAGCGGAGATGAAGAATAAGCAGAATTTAAATTGGATAACTAATAGAACGGTGACATTTCACACTTTCTGGATTTGTACTTCACACAAAGATTGAACTTTTAATGTACGTGAGACTTTCAAGGACATGCTCAGAGCTGCAGCAGCTGCAGAGGTACGAAGCTGATGAGCGACACGATGAAGATCTGACAAAGAGGAGAGGAGGCTGGGTGAGAGAAGAGGTGACAGTTAGTGAGCAGCAGGATGATATAGGACTATTTATAAAAGATCCGCTGAGACAAACACTAGAAAGTTCCAGGAAAACATTCTTTTTTACAAAATTGTTGCTACTAAAAAAACAGCTGAACATCTGTAATATAGAAGAACATCATCGTGCAGATTCGTGATGATGAGGAAGATGAATTGGTTTTTCTTTCGCCCGTCTGTTTTATGTTTATAGACTGATATTCAGAACTGGATCAGAACAACCAATGTTTTTATTTGAATTAAAATCTTTGAACTTTGTACTAGGGGTTCTGGATGAAGGCTGGGGGTCCTGGATGAGGGCTGTCCCGGGTCACACTCATCCCCCCACCAGGAAGAGGACAACCCACTGAGTGGAGGTCAGGTCACATTTGTACTTAGTTACATCCTTCCTCAGAACACAGCAGGCAGTGTTTTCTCTTTCTGTCTCATCACCTCCATCACCGTCTCTCTTTCCCATTCTCTCCATCTCCTCTCGTCCTCTGCCACCTCCTTTCTACTCAATCTTCATCGGTGCAGAACCTGAACACGATCTCACCGGCTGTGGGTTCATGCAGAGCTGAAACATTGTTGACTGTTCTGGCACTGACCCGGCACAACGTTGAGATCATTCCTGAATCAGAGGAGGAGCTGTTGAGACACAAACCGAGCACTGGAATGAAACCAGCCCCTCCTGGAACAAAGACCCCCATGCTGATCTCTCACAGATGAGAGCAAGAACCAGACCCAAATACAATCTGGGTCCAGGAGAAATTCTGTTTGGTAAACCGGTAAACACTGGCACTGGTCCAGCTAAAAGAGGGCTGCCATCACCCTCTAACTGTGATGATGAGATGTTGTCATGGTGCTGATCTCTCTTCCTCTCTCTGATATCCAAGACAGGTGAAATCAGCTCCAGAACTCAGATCTGCTGTTCCAAACGCTGGCAAGGCCCGGATCAGGTGCTCCTAATGACAAAGACGGAGGTCAAGGTTCCTCAGAATCACCTGGAGTCACGGCAGTCACCATCAGAGAATTCCTCCACCCCACGGCGCCTTTGACCCATCAGCATCAACACCATCCACCAAAGCCAGCAGACGCAAACATTCCTTCGTGTTTCACGGCACCGGGATCTACAGGGGGTCGCTGGACCACTGGACCCAAGGTGACCTTCATGGCTCCAGAACATATGGTTGTGTGTTTGTGTGGTTTCTTCTCTGTGTGTTAATAGATTATAGGGGGAGAATTAATAGTTATTTAAAAACAAACAAATGTCTCCGAGATAACCCTCATTATATTTGTACACTGTACTTCACTATTTAATTTATTTATTTTTATTTTGTATCTTTGAACCGTCTGTATGTGTGAAAGAGTTTACGATTAAACATCAGGACCGAATGTCTTTTGTGTAAGAAGGCCTGTGTGTGCATCATGTGACGGCATGTGTGTGTCCCAGTGTGAGACAACGAGACGTGGACGGAGGAATTCTGACTGCATGACATCATTAAGACGTGGAAACTGTGATGACTGGACATTCATACATGCGTGAATAAACACACGCATGAACCTGGACTATTTCTATTACACACTTCTCTCTGATGTCCACAGAAACGCTCAAACACATCATTCACATTACAAACACTGGTTTATTGGTTCTACCAGACAGGAAGGAACCCTAATGCAGGAAACAACAACAATAAAACAATAAAAACAACAACACCGATGCCACCATGTCAGAAAGGAAGCATAACAGCATGGAATTCATCTTTAGTATTTTTTTACACAACATGCAGAGAAAAAATATTTTTACATGAATTATTGTTCATGAGTCAGTGGACCTCTAGCGCCGGTCCCAAGCCCGGATAAATGGGAAGGGTTGGATCAGGAAAGGTTTCGGACATAAAACTTTTGCAAAATAATGAAGTCGAGCACAAGACTGATTACAAAACCGGATCGGTATGGGTCCGGGTTAACAAATAGCGTCACTGGTACCGTTAGCCAGCAGGGTACAGACCTGTGGATAGAACCAGGGGATCCGCTGTGACAAGCGAAAAAGAAGAAGCCCAAAGACGAAAATGAAAATAAATAAATAAATCATCAACGTCGTGAAATGTATCTCTGCATTTGACCCGACCCCTGAGGGAGCAATGGGCGGAGCCTGTGAAGCCCCCAGGGAGCTGAGGTTTCAGAGTGTTGAGTCGGGGGCTGGGATGACTGCTCTACCCACTGATCCAAAGTATAATAGAAGAAGAATGTAGAAGAATAGAAATAGAAGATGGACAAATGCTGTGATCTGCGGATGGAATAACATCAAAACTGATGACAATCACATTATCAGTCAAATTTCTCCCAAAAACGTCTGTTGTACAATCAATCTGGCCCGTGAAATAATATTTAATTTCAAGAACAAGAGACCTTCTTCTCTTGTTCCTGAGAATTGACACAAGTAAACTTTCTCTCCATTCCTCAGGCATCATCTCACTCTCCAAGATAGTGTTGAACAATCTCCTTAAATACTCCACTCCTATCTCCCCTACACACCTCCATACCTCCTCTGGTGCGTCATCAGTCCAACCTCCCTTCCATTCATCCACTTTAAAGTTGTTCTCGCTTCATCTTTACTGATCCTTGGAACTTCCTGATTCACAACTCTCACATTCTCCACCCTTTGCCTATCTCATTTTTTTAAATCATTTATCTAAAGTCCTCCCTCCGTCTTGAACTATCACACTCCTCACTTGCTAGTTCGTTTCCATTTCCATCCTAAATCACCCTTACCTGCTGCTCATCCTTCCCATCTCAATCTCTCTCCATTATAAGTCCTCCTCTCCTCCCTTAGTGTCACAGATCTCTCGTTTAGTCTTCACAACATCACCGTACACTGTTTCCTTGTTCCCCTGCCTACTTTGATGTAGCCCTCCTGCTATCCCAGTTCTAATCTTCTCCTGGTTTACTCTCCTGATCCGCCTCATTCCACCACCAAGTCTGCTTGTTAAGTAGCCAGATCTATGCTTTATTGCATTTGCTGCCCCTAGAGGCCCTTCTGTGAATTGTATGCACAACTTATTTTGCTCATCCTGAAACAGATTGTTCATCACTTCCCCTCAAGACCCTGCCAGAGACAGAAGTCTGTTCCTGCTGGTTTCTATCTAAAGCCACATTCTTTTTCAGCCTTAAACATGGTATCATGATAATAATCTATCCTTTATTAATCACATACAGTCACACACAGTACAACATAGTGAATTGATTTCTCTGCATTTGACCCATCCCTGAGGGAGCAATGGGTGACCCCTTTGAATTTCCCAGGAAGCTGGGGTTTCAAGGTCCTGCTCAAGGACACGACGACAAGTAGACCTGCTGAGGCTCAAACCGGCTACCTTCTCCTCTCAGATTGGGAGACGGCCGACCTTATCATCTGTGACTAATATTTCTTATAAGTACTAAGATGACAAGATCATTATTTATTGGGAAACGTTCTCTCCTTCAGCTTATCCATGTCATGTTCTTACTTTGTATTTCTTTTGATAGTTTTGTGTGATATTGCATTTTGAGGACAGGACAGTGCTCAACTTCTCTCTGTCCAGATGACACACCAAGCTCCTCCTACTTGTCTCCAGTATCACTTTGTCCACAGTGAACCAGTCACCCAGCAGTTTTTCACCACCACCCAGGGCCCGTCTCAACTCCTCCCTGACGTTCTCAGAGCAGTTTCCTTCCTCAACTTCCACCATTGTATCTTCTGCTGCACCTCTGCTCTTTTCTTTTTCTTCTTCTGTGCTAGAGTCATTCTACTTACTACCATTCTACTCTGTCTGACTGTGTCCCCCCCGTCACCACCTTCACTCTCCAGTCTCCATCAGATTGCACCTTCCATTTCCATCGTTTTCTCAAATTCTACCACCTTTTTCTCAACCCTGTTCATGTCCTTAACACCATACCTGTCCATCACCTGCTCATCTCCTCTGTTCCCTGTTCCCTTCACAAGCCTGACCACTTTTTATGCAACCAAAAGAAGCAAAGTTTCTGCACCACCGAGCTGGTAAACAATACCAGCGGTGGTCATTGTTAGCCCAGCCCCCAACTGATCAGGTTCCGAAATGAGTTTTGTGTTTCATATATTGATTTGATTCGATTTGGTTGCCCTTCAAGACTCAACCCTCCCCATTTATCAATAAAAGAAAAAAACGTTGATGTTTAGAAATGTACTCCACATTTATAAATGAAACATTTGAGTATTTTCTGAAATTTTACTCCATTTTTAATGATTAATAGTTGTTTGTATGTTCGCCACAGAAAAACACATATTGGAGATAGAGAGAAGGAAATATTACATGTTTTTGTCAACTGATGATACTGTGATGAGGCAAAAGATAATTAAGTAAAATACAGATAATGTGTAGATCAGGGTTCTCCAGGATTTGAAACAACATTTTGAAAAAAGTACTCTTGTGTTTTTAATATAAAAGTAAAATGTTTCACACTTTTGCAGTAATTTTGTCTTTACTCACCCCCATGAATCCTTGTGTTTTAATCATGACCAACAAGAACTCAATCTTCTCCTACATACGCTATTTTACAAATACGCTTCACTAAATCAAACACGGTTTTATTGTTTTACAGCAGACCTTACAAAAATACCTGCTATTCAGAGTGGGTGTTTCTCGTGTGGATTTTCAATTGATCAAGCCATCTGAAACCTTTCCCACATGTTTGACAAATATAAGGCTTCTCACCTGTGTGGATCATCATGTGGACAAACAGATCACCTTTACGTTTGAAACCTTTCCCACATGTTTGGCAAACATATGGTTCCTCACCTGTGTGGGTTCTCATATGGACAAACAAATCACCTTTACGTTTGAAACCTTTCCCACATTTTTTACAAACATAGGGCTTCTCACCTGTGTGGATCATCATGTGGACAAACAGATCACCTTTACGTTTGAAACCTTTCCCACATCTTTTACAAACATATGGCTTCTCACCTGTGTGGATCATCATGTGGACAAACAGATCACCTTTACGTTTGAAACCTTTCCCACATCTTTTACAAACATATGGCCTCTCACCTGTATTTGTTTTGAAGTGTAATTCTGCCATAAAATGTAATTCTTTCTCGCATGTGTTTCCTCTTAGGTTCTCAACTACATGAAAGTCTTTAGAGGGCAGAAGGAGGTCACTGTTTGGTCCTCCTACCTCAGAGCCTCTGATCGCTCTGTTGACTTCAGATTCTTTCTGTGCTGCATGAAGAGTTTCATCACAGTTCAAATACAAAGTCTGATCTTCACGGTGGTTGTTTTCTTCAGAAGCAGGAGTTAACATAAAGGTATCAGTGTCCTGTTTCACTACATGCTGCTCTACCTCCTGACTGGTGCAGAGTTCCACCTGTTCCTCTTTAATCTGTGGAGGCTCTGGCTCCTCTTGTTCCACACTGGAGTTCCTCTGCTGGTTTAAGAGCTGCTGGTCAGTGAAAACCTCCTCCTCCACCTTACAGACATATTCCTGTGGGAGCTCTGGAGGGACAGACAACAAGAGGAATATAATACTACTGTGGTGAAAAGAAACAAATGTAGACATGGTGGCATTATAGCCATCTATTTGTCAGTCAGATATACAGACGGACGGACGGACGGACGGAGGGAGGGATGGAGGGAGGGGGGGAGGGACGGATGGATCCACATGATGAAGATCTGGGATGAGTCGTAGAAGCTAGGTTAAGAAAAGTTGTTACAATTTGTCAGCAGCAGTATGGCCTCCTGCCAAGAAAGAACTCTTTCTTGGCATGAAATGTTTGCTTTGAGGATGCAGGTGGAGAAGAACAGAGAAGGCCAGAAGGAGGTGCATCGTTTCTGTTTGGCTTTAAAGGAGGCGTACGACAGAGTGGAGGGGGAGGGATTGTGGTTTTGCACGAGGAAGGCAGGAGTGACAGAGAAGTATGCTTGAGTTCTACAGGATATGTATGAAGGCAGCATGACAGCGTTGTGGTGTCACGGTTTGGTTTTTAGTGGAGATGGACTGCATCAAGGATGGGCTCTGAGTCCCTTCTTGTTTGTTATGGTGATGGACAGACTGAAAGAGGAGGTTAGCAGGAGTCTTCATGGACTGTGATGTTGGTGGAGGACATTGTGATCTGTAGTGAGAGCAGGGAGCAGGTGGAGGAGAACCTGGAGAGGTGGAGGTATGTGCTGGAGACAAGAGGAATGAAGGTCAGGGGCAGCGAGACAGAATACATGTGTGTGAATGAAAGGGAGGCAGGAGGAGGTGAGGATGAAGGAGTGGAGATAGAGACTCTAAGTACTTGGTGTCAACTGTTCAGATGTTCTCTGGGAGTGAGGAGGAAGGACAGGATTAGAAAGGAGACATCAGAGGGACGGTCCAGGTGAGACATCCTGGAGACAAAGTCAGAGAGGACAGACTGAGATGGTTCTGACCCGTGAAGAGGAGGGATAGTGGATCTACTGGTAGGAGGATGCTGGAGATGGAGCTGCAGGCAGGAGAGAAGGGGAGGAGCAAACAGGAGGATTCTGGATGCGTTGAGAGAGGACATGCAGTTGGTTGGTTTGACAGAGAAGATGCAGAGGACAGATGGAGACAGACGATCTAAAGGGAAGATATTGGTGTCCAGGAGTCTGTAGGCACCAAAACGCCCTTCTGTGATTCCTCCCAGCGGTTCCTCACGTCACTCGTGTTTTGAAGAAGAATGCGGTTAGTCACAATAATTAATGGGATTTGAACTACAAATCTATCATCGACACTTCTCTCTTCTCCCTACTCTTTCTATTTACATTCACCGACATGGTGCCTCCAAACGGGAACAATGTCCTCCTGAACTATTACAGTCACCTCTAGTGCCCAGGTCATACTAGTCCCCAAGTCCCACTAGACCCCAGGTCAAACTAGTCCCCAAGTCCCACTAGACCCCAGGTCAAACTAGACCCCAGGTCATACTAGTCCCCAGGTCAAACTAGACCCCAGGTCAAACTAGACCCCAGGTCAAACTAGACCCCAGGTCATACTAGTCCCCAAGTCCCACTAGACCCCAGGTCAAACTAGTCCCCAGGTCATACTAGTCCCCAGGTCATACTAGTCCCCAGGTCAAACTAGACCCCAGGTCAAACTAGACCCCAGGTCAAACTAGACCCCAGGTCATACTAGTCCCCAAGTCCCACTAGACCCCAGGTCAAACTAGACCCCAGGTCAAACTAGTCCCCAAGTCCCACTAGACCCCAGGTCAAACTAGACCCCAGGTCATACTAGTCCCCAGGTCAAACTAGACCCCAGGTCAAACTAGACCCCAGGTCAAACTAGACCCCAGGTCATACTAGTCCCCAAGTCCCACTAGACCCCAGGTCAAACTAGACCCCAGGTCATACTAGACCCCAAGTCCCACTAGACCCCAGGTCATACTAGTCCCCAGGTCATACTAGTCCCCAAGTCCCACTAGACCCCAGGTCAAACTAGACCCCAGGTCATACTAGACCCCAAGTCCCACTAGACCCCAGGTCATACTAGTCCCCAGGTCATACTAGTCCCCAAGTCCCACTAGACCCCAGGTCAAACTAGACCCCAGGTCAAACTAGACCCCAGGTCAAACTAGACCCCAAGTCCCACTAGACCCCAGGTCAAACTAGTCCCCAAGTCCCACTAGACCCCAGGTCAAACTAGACCCCAGGTCATACTAGTCCCCAGGTCATACTAGTCCCCAAGTCCCACTAGACCCCAGGTCAAACTAGACCCCAGGTCATACTAGTCCCCAAGTCCCACTAGACCCCAGGTCAAACTAGACCCCAGGTCAAACTAGTCCCCAGGTCAAACTAGACCCCAGGTCATACTAGTCCCCAAGTCCCACTAGACCCCAGGTCAAACTAGACCCCAGGTCATACTAGACCCCAAGTCCCACTAGACCCCAGGTCATACTAGTCCCCAGGTCATACTAGTCCCCAAGTCCCACTAGACCCCAGGTCAAACTAGACCCCAGGTCAAACTAGACCCCAGGTCAAACTAGACCCCAAGTCCCACTAGACCCCAGGTCAAACTAGTCCCCAAGTCCCACTAGACCCCAGGTCAAACTAGACCCCAGGTCATACTAGACCCCAAGTCCCACTAGACCCCAGGTCATACTAGTCCCCAAGTCCCACTAGACCCCAGGTCAAACTAGACCCCAGGTCAAACTAGTCCCCAAGTCCCACTAGACCCCAGGTCATACTAGACCCCAGGTCAAACTAGACCCCAGGTCAAACTAGTCCCCAAGTCCCACTAGACCCCAGGTCATACTAGACCCCAGGTCATACTAGTCTCCAAGTCCCACTAGACCCCAGGTCATACTAGTCCCCAAGTCCCACTAGACCCCAGGTCAAACTAGACCCCAGGTCAAACTAGTCCCCAAGTCCCACTAGACCCCAGGTCATACTAGACCCCAGGTCATACTAGTCTCCAAGTCCCACTAGACCCCAGGTCATACTAGTCCCCAAGTCCCACTAGACCCCAGGTCAAACTAGACCCCAGGTCAAACTAGACCCCAGTTCATACTAGTCCCCAAGTCCAACTAGACCCCAGGTCAAACCAGACCCCAGGTCAAACTAGACCCCAGTTCATACTAGTCCCCAAGTCCCACTAGTCCCCAGTTCATACTAGTCCCCAAGTCCCACTAGTCCCCAGGTCATACTAGTCCCCAAGTCCCACTAGACCCCAGGTCAAACTAGACCCCAGGTCAAACTAGACCCCAGTTCATACTAGTCCCCAAGTCCAACTAGACCCCAGGTCAAACCAGACCCCAGGTCAAACTAGTCCCCAAGTCCCACTAGACCCCAGGTCATACTAGTCCCCAGGTCAAACTAGACCCCAGGTCAAACTAGACCCCAGGTCAAACTAGACCCCAGGTCATACTAGACCCCAAGTCCCACTAGACCCCAGGTCATACTAGTCCCCAGGTCATACTAGTCCCCAAGTCCCACTAGACCCCAGGTCAAACTAGACCCCAGGTCATACTAGTCCCCAAGTCCCACTAGACCCCAGGTCAAACTAGACCCCAGGTCAAACTAGTCCCCAGGTCAAACTAGACCCCAGGTCATACTAGTCCCCAAGTCCCACTAGACCCCAGGTCAAACTAGACCCCAGGTCATACTAGACCCCAAGTCCCACTAGACCCCAGGTCATATTAGTCCCCAGGTCATACTAGTCCCCAAGTCCCACTAGACCCCAGGTCAAACTAGACCCCAGGTCAAACTAGACCCCAGGTCAAACTAGACCCCAAGTCCCACTAGACCCCAGGTCAAACTAGTCCCCAAGTCCCACTAGACCCCAGGTCAAACTAGACCCCAGGTCATACTAGACCCCAAGTCCCACTAGACCCCAGGTCATACTAGTCCCCAAGTCCCACTAGACCCCAGGTCAAACTAGACCCCAGGTCAAACTAGTCCCCAAGTCCCACTAGACCCCAGGTCATACTAGACCCCAGGTCAAACTAGACCCCAGGTCAAACTAGTCCCCAAGTCCCACTAGACCCCAGGTCATACTAGACCCCAGGTCATACTAGTGTCCAAGTCCCACTAGACCCCAGGTCATACTAGTCCCCAAGTCCCACTAGACCCCAGGTCAAACTAGACCCCAGGTCAAACTAGACCCCAGTTCATACTAGTCCCCAAGTCCAACTAGACCCCAGGTCAAACCAGACCCCAGGTCAAACTAGACCCCAGTTCATACTAGTCCCCAAGTCCCACTAGTCCCCAGGTCATACTAGTCCCCAAGTCCCACTAGACCCCAGGTCAAACTAGACCCCAGGTCAAACTAGACCCCAGTTCATACTAGTCCCCAAGTCCCACTAGACCCCAGGTCAAACCAGACCCCAGGTCAAACTAGACGTACAATATTTATATGGACCATTTGTTTTCTGCTCGTTATCATAATTTAATAATAATAATGAATTAGACGTAGTCCAGCCCTCGTTCTGGTCCAGAACTGTGTCCCGCATCGGGTGGGAAACAGAGGTAGGAGGAGCTGAGATCCTGAGCAGGAAACATCTGGATACCAAATAGTTTGAAGTCTCCTGGGCCGCGGCCACCCCGGTAAAACATTCCTAGAACTGCCCCTGGAGTTTAGAACACGGCCAGTAGAGAAAAGTACTACAACTACGGTTAACCTTTATTTTAATTAAACCTTTAAATAAGTGTGATTTATTTGTCTGTGAAGGAGATAACGGAGAAACTAAAGGAAAGATGTGCCTGGAATGTTACCAAGAAGTAGCTTCTCTCACATCCTTCAGGTTATTTACTTTTGGTGACGTTCCATGTTGGCCAGCTTTAATAATAAAATTAAAAAACCACTCAGAACAGAAACCTCCGCCAAGGCCCAACAGAACCCAAGGTTGAGTAGAAATGAATCTATATTTCTCCATTAAGCCCTGAGTTATTGCCAGCCTCTAAATCTACTGACAACTCCAACAAACTCTGAGTATCTGTCAAATACTCTGTAGCCTCTGGTCTCCTGAGCCGTCCACCTTTTTTTAAGTTACCTTCACTTTACCAGCGTAGTTCCTCCGAGATTAAAATCTCTTTTACAAGAGAGAACCGGCCAAAACCGCATTTACATTACACAAAGTTTCAGACACAACAAATAAACAACATGAAAACAACAAACAGTCACAGGTGCAAAGATTAAACTCCACAAAGCGCTGCAGAATACAAACTCAGAATTCATTAAAACTTCCACGATTTTTAACAGACTCAGATTCCAAAGATTCCACGATGCAATTTCCCCATTGTGGGACTAATAAAGGCTATCTTTATCTTTATCTTTATCTTTATCTTCGTCTTTATCTTTATGCCTCTAAATTCGGAGAAGGTAACAAGAGTTTGAGTCTTTGAGTTTAAGATCATTCTGCAGACTTTTCCTAGCAGATGGTTCAGAAAACATGCAGATCTTTCCGCAACTCAGTCAGAACTTTAGGAACCGTCACAAGTAGGGTATCTTTGGAACCATGAGTGTCATGCCTTTGGGATACTTCAGCGTCTCTGTTCAGCCCACTGAGCCCCCAGCTCCACCCCAAAAGAGTCTCAAAGGACAAAGGACATTAATAATAGACAGTTTGTGTTAACGTGAGATCACAAAAAATGTTTCCTGGATTCTTTGTAGTTTTAGACCATCATAGGACTTATTTCAAAGAAGAACTTGAGTGATTCTGGGTAAGGTCGGTTGTTGTTCTGGTTCTGATTCTGATCATTCTGACACTACGGGGACCTTTATATCTAAACATCCATCATTTCTCAACCGTTGGTCTGATTTAAACGACATTTGCTCTGAATGAATTGAGTGGTGAAAATATATCTTGTATATCTTATTTAACTCAAAACGTTAATATTTCACACACAATGGGTGTGATTCTGGGTATCAGAGTTCTGGAACAACGAAAGCAGCACATCTAGGAGTGAAGAGATTCGGCCGACGTGTACGTTGATGGAGCTTTTGAAAGCACGAACCAGAGCATCGCCAAGCACCGCCCCTTTAAATCAGAGAGGAGTTCTGTCTCAAAGCAGGACGAGACATCAAAGTAGACGGAGTTCTGCTGACGGCTGGGGGTCCGACGTTTTTGTGACAGTAGGAAACATCAAAGGCAGAGGATAACAACAACGTCCATGTGACTCCTGTGGGACATCAGAGCACCACATCTCTGGAGGCTGGTGGGAGGGTGTGCCCCGCCTCTCGCCCGAAGTCAGCTGGGATAGGCTCCAGCCCCGGCGACGGGACAGGACAAGCGGCGATGGGTAGTGAATGAATGAAGTTGGGTCATTCTGTGCATTAAGTCCGTTGAAGCTATAATGTCCCAAAAATATATCCCAACTTTGAAATGTTACCTAAACAGACAAATTGTCTTGAGTGAAGTTTTTCTTGCTGTTCTGAGGAATCATCCAGTGGATAGTTTGGACTTAACGAACCTCAACCAAGCAGGAGAGATGGTTCTGACAGGTTTAGTCCACTGGTAGGGATAATCTTTCAGTAGGAACTAGTGACCCAACATGTGCTCGACCAAACAGTTGAGGAAAACATCAAAGAGTTTGTCAAATATACCAGCTAATGATATCTGCCTGGATTTAACACCTTACAACAATGATTCACATCCTATTCCAGCAGAGGAAGATGGATTCCTTATAAGAAGAATAAGACGGGCCTCTTCTCCAGAACCTACATCAGAATCTTCGTTACTTACACTCACAAACTACAAAAAGTGCTCAGAGATCGCAAACCTCCGAGGTAGACATTATTCTACAATATAAATCTACAATAAGTTAGACATTATTGCGTCTACCTTAAATAAAATTACTTACATTATTGTGTATAACTAACATTAAAGTCATTTATGGCAGATATTTGAAGATTTTATGAAAATCTGGCGCTGCTGTGAATCACAATGCTGAAAAAAATCTGACTTATGAATAAGAAGAATGTTGAAGGTTCTGAAATCTAGAAATAGTAAGAATAGTAAGAATTTGAATAAAAAGTTGAGTAAAAATAATAATATTTTGAATAATTACAGGATTGCTGGAATAGTGGAAGCCAAACCAAACTGCTGCTGTGAATTTGATGCTGAATTACAAATGGTTAAATGTTGTGGCTTATATGTTTGTAATGGTCCTGTGTTCCATTCACGTACTGCTCCTTTAAGAGAGCAGGTGAAGCCCCTCATGCAGAGTCAGCCAATCAGACACGCCCGCATGGCAGTGAATATGCTAATTAGGTCAAATGACCCAGCTGCATTTTTATGAGTGTGTGTGCGCCTGTGTCTTTGTGTATGTGTGTGTGTGTATACGTATAAATGTAATTACATATAACTGTAATTGTAGAATAATAGGGACAGGTTGGGTGTAAAGGTGTTTTTAAGTGTGTTAAAAAGGTATAACTTATTCATCTTATAAAGACTCTTCCTTCTCTTAAGCCTCCTTTTATAAATGTTTTGATCAGAAAAGTTTGTGTGTCTTTGGAAAAATAAACCTGATAAGATTAAAAGACAATATATTTACAAGTCATGTGAAGATGTTGGATTGAATGTTAAAAACATTGCAGCTATGAATTCATGTCTGAAAGCATGTGATGAATAGAATGTGTCATAACGACGTCTGGAGATGAACTTTCTGTGGAATGTTTCTTTACAGCAGATCGTTCCCTTTCTTCACATTGTCATCTAAGAACCTTCTGAAGGCCTGAGAGTCAATGTTTCATCTTTTTGTAGAGATGCATTCAAGGCTTGGTCCAGTTTCCAGTACCACCCACCAGACTCTGGGGACCAGATTCAAAATCAAGTGGTAGGGATGAACGGAATTATTGATTGACAGCTCATCTTTGTGGGGGGATTGTTTTTATGAAAGTGATCTGGATGGATCCGGTCTGTTGTTCTGTCATACGGTCACTTCTGACAAAAGTTCATGGGCAGTACAATCCATCGATCCCGGCGGAGAGAAGGTTCATAGACCTCCATGCGACTGAAGGTTGGAGGAAGAAGGTTTCTGTGGCCGAGGACTGGAGAACTCTACTGGATACTATGGAGAAAGTTGATTGGGAGGAACTGTCACTTGTTCCGAACCGGAGTTGTTCTTCGTTCTGTGAATTCTGTGCTGGCCATGGACCGTCTATATCAAACACCGTGTTCGGACATAAGGCTGCTCATGAGTGTACTTGGTACCAGGCCCGCTTAGGCCAAAGATCTATGATCGACTATGTGATCGTACCGTCAGATCTGCTGCCCTTTATCTGGGACCCTCGGGTGAAGAGGGGCAGGTCCGTCCACTGATCACCACCTGGTGATAAGTTGGATCAGATGTCGGGAGAGCCTGGACACAGACCTGGAGACGTGGTGTCTCTGCTGTTTGCAGACGATGTGGTCTTGTTGGGTTCATCAGTCGTTGACCTCCAGCAGCACTGGATGGGTTTGCAGCTGAGTGTGAAGCAGCTGGCATGTTCTCCTATGATACCTCATCTGGTCTGGGGACGCCTCAGGGTCCCCCAGGATGAGCTGGAAAGTGTTGCTGCTGAGAGGGACGTGTGGAAATCCCTTCTTAGCCTCCTGCCACTGCGACGCCACCACCGCTGGATGGATGGATGGAAGTCAGATGGATGGATTAAATCCCCTTCACTGTTTTTAGATGAGCAGGCGGCCATGTTTGTACGGTATCCTGAACCAAAAAGTGAACACTGGCTCTGGAGAACTTCTCTCTAAATACCCACGAGGAAGACGAAGACGTTGTTCCTGGATGTCTGTTGATTGTTGTGACAGAGGGAGAATCATGCAGACTATTTAGAAGAAGAAGAAGAAGAAGAAGAAACCTCACAAGAAACCGTTGAGAGATAAATGGATTAAACCCATCAGACAGCAGGACCTTTAAATGTGAATATTTGTGCACAAACTCTTCCTGCAGAAACAGGAGCTCTTCTAGAACAGTCGGAGCTTGTGTTTCGGGTGACGCTGCATTCCTTTCACGTTGTAGATGACATTTCAAACATCTAGTTTTAATGGCGCTGTGAGTTGATCCACTGCCACCCATGGGAGCTCGTTAAAACCTGACTGTGGGATAGCACATGAAGAGTGGAGCGGGTGAAGTGGGTCCAGCGACGCTTCTGTCACACCGTGAGATATCTGCTCCAACTCTCCCTGAGGAGCTGGAGGATCCAGCTGACCAGAACCTGACTGATGATGGTTCAGCATCCAGACTGACAGCTGACCTCTTCCTCGCTGTCAGTCAACATTCTCCTCTGTCTGCACCCACGAAGAAGACGAAGACGAAGAAGAAGAAGAAGAAGAAGAATGGGGAGAACAGAGACCCTCCTGTCTGAATCCAACCCCCCCCCCCTCAGGGCCCCTCAGCCTTAAAATAGAATCAGAATATGCTCTAAGAGTTCTGATTGGACCTGCACAACCATTTTGGATACACAAACAAAATCCAACCAACGACTGAACATTTGATGTGTGCAAAGTAGGTCCGAGTGTACGGAACCTTCAGTGGATACCGACAAGGTTCTGCCCGTTTACTGCCTTCATCAGTTGTGAGTCAGAACCCCTGCTGTGGTTCCTGTCAGTGGGTGAGTCCAGTGGGAATTATTTCTGCTGCTGTGAGACGGCAGCGACTTTTTCAGGAACTCTAAAGTCATGATTTCACCAGCAGAACATCAGAACCGGTATCGGGTTGATGAACAGAATCAGTAGAGTCCGTCAGTCTAAAGCACCGGAATCTGCAACATGAAAGACGCCCGTTTCAAAGTCCATTCATTGTGTGTGTATGTCTGTGTGTGTGCGTGTGTGTGCATGTGTGTGTGTGCGTGTGTGAATGTGTGTGTATGTCCGTGTGTGTGTGTGTGTGTGTGCATGTGTGAATGTGCATGTATGTGTGTGTGTGTATACGTGTGTCTGTGTGTGTGTGCATGTGCGTGTGTGTCTGTGTGTGTGTGCATGTGTGAATGTGTGTGTATGTCTGTGCGTGTGTGTCTGTGTGTGTGTATACGTGTGTCTGTGTGTGTGTGCATGTGCGTGTGTGTGTATGTCTGTGTGTGTGTGTACGTGTGTCTGTGTGTGTGTGCATGTGCGTGTGTGTCTGTGTGTGTGTGCATGTGTGAATGTGTGTGTATGTCTGTGCGTGTGTGTCTGTGTGTGTGTGCATGTGTGTGTATGTCTGTGTGTGTGTGTACGTGTGTCTGTGTGTGTGTGCATGTGCGTGTGTGTCTGTGTGTGTGTGCATGTGTGAATGTGTGTGTATGTCTGTGTGTGTGTGTCTGTGTGTGTGTATACGTGTGTCTGTGTGTGTGTGCATGTGCGTGTGTGTCTGTGTGTGTGTGCATGTGTGAATGTGTGTGTATGTCTGTGCGTGTGTGTCTGTGTGTGTGTATACGTGTGTCTGTGTGTGTGTGCATGTGCGTGTGTGTCTGTGTGTTTGTGCATGTGTGTGTATGTCTGTGTGTGTGTGTACGTGTGTCTGTGTGTGTGTGCATGTGCGTGTGTGTCTGTGTGTGTGTGCATGTGTGAATGTGTGTGTATGTCTGTGTGTGTGTGTCTGTGTGTGTGTGCATGTGCGTGTGTGTCTGTGTGTGTGTGTACGTGTGTCTGTGTGTGTGTGCATGTGCGTGTGTGTCTGTGTGTGTGTGTGTGCATGTGTGTGTATGTCTGTGTGTGTGTGTACGTGTGTCTGTGTGTGTGTACATGTGCGTGTGTGTCTGTGTGTGTGTGTACGTGTGTCTGTGTGAGTGTGCATGTGCGTGTGTGTCTGTGTCTGTGTCTGTGTGTGTGTGCATGTGTGAATGTGTGTGTATGTCTGTGTGTGTGCGTGTGTGTGCGTGTGTGAATGTGTGTGTATGTCCGTGTGTGTGTGTGTGTTTGTTTGCATGTGTGAATGTGCGTGTATGTCTGTGTGTGTGTGTACGTGTGTCTGTGTGTGTGTGTGTGTGTTTGTTTGCATGTGTGAATGTGTGTGTATGTCTGTGTGTGTGTGTCTGTGTGTGTGTGTGCGTGTGTGTCTGAAGTTAATGGACCAGTCCGGCTGATTTAAGCCTGATGTTCTGGCGGGTAAACCGGGTTAACCCGCACCACTACTGGATCTTATCAACACAGACAGCGTTTAGTTTTGTGCTCATGTAGCATCTATACCAATCAGCCATAACATTATAACCATTGACAAATAAAAGCTTTGAACTCTAGTAGCATCGACTCTCCAAAAACATCTGACAGCTGGTGTGTTGGTGGTTCTGATGCTGACGCATCCATTTTAGGAGCTTTCATCAGTGGACAGGGGTCAGAGGTCACTCTGAACCGTCTGAGGCTACGCCGGCCCATGTGCAGTAGGTTGTGATGTCATTGTGTGATGTCACACCCTTTCCTCCGAATCATCGACTCTATTACATTTATGTCCCTCCCCTCGTGCAGAAATGAGCCTCGGGTGTCTGTGACCCGGTCACCGGTTCACTAGTCATCCTTCCTTAGCAGATTCAAACCACTGCAGACCAGGAACACCCAACAAAAGCTGCAGTTCTGGAGATGTTCTGACCCAGTCCTGGAGACATAACAATAAGGCCCGTGTCCGCGTCTCCTGGCTTACTGGTGACTAACTGGTAAAAATATATTGAAGGACTAGATAACTCTGTCCCTCACATCTTCTTCTTCTTTCAAGATTCTTAGTTTGTGTTGTCAGTTTCACAACAGCAGAACCCGTATTTCTCCATGAGCAGCTCTGAGCAGATTCATAATTCTCTGACTTCAGTCCAGGACAGGGAAAGAACATAAACAGGAAGGACAAATGAACAGAACTTGTTCTGGACAAACCAGCCATGTTGTTCCTGAGGTCATGTGATCAACTCTCAACGAACACAATGAGGTCCACTCAGATGAGAGCAGAACAAACTGCTGTGGAACCACCTCCAGAACCACTGAGGCCTGAAAAGATCTAAATTTCTACTTAGAAATAAGATAATAGATTAGTTCCATACAGGATTAGATGTAAACATCCAGACTAGAGTTAATGCTGCAGAAATGATGAGCAGAGGAGAAAGAGAGGAGGGGGAACTGAAGACGTGGTGGACATTTCTTCTGACTGTCCATCAATCATCTGGTATGAGGTCGTTAGACGAGGCAGCGAGACACGACCTCAAACTGTCAGCCTCCGTAATTGGTATCAACACAACTCATCCAAGATGAACGCCAGACAGAGCTGATGGAGAGACGTTAGAGCGACGCCAGACAGAGCTGATGGAGAGACGTTAGAGCGACGCCAGAGAGAGCTGATGTAGGCGTTAGAGCGTCACCAGAGAGAACTGATAGAAAGACGTTAGAGCGACGCCAGAGAGAGCTGATGAAGAGACGTTAGAGCGACGCCAGAGAGAGCTGATGTAGGCGTTAGAGCGACACCAGAGAGAACTGATAGAAAGACGTTAGAGCGACGCCAGAGAGAGCTGATGAAGAGATGGTAGAGCGACGCCAGAGAAACTGATGTAGATGGCAGAGCGATGCCAGAGAGAACTGATGTAGACGTTAGAGCGTCACCAGAGAGAACTGATGGAGAGACGTTACAGCGACGCCAGAGAGAGCTGATGGAGAGATGGTAGAGCGACGCCAGAGAAACTGATGTAGATGGCAGAGCGATGCCAGAGAGAACTGATGTAGACGTTAGAGCGTCACCAGAGAGAACTGATGGAGAGACGTTAGAGCGACGCCAGAGAGAGCTGATGGAGAGATGGTAGAGCGACGCCAGAGAGAACTGATGTAGACGTTAGAGCGGCGCCAGAGAGAGCTGATGGAGAGACGTTAGAGCGACGCCAGAGGAAACTGATGTAGATGGCAGAGCGATGCCAGAGAGAACTGATGTAGACATTAGAGCGACACCAGAGAGAGCTGATGGAGAGACGTTAGAGCCACGCCAGAGGAAACTGATGTAGATGGCAGAGCGACGCCAGAGAGAACTGATGTAGACATTAGAGCGACGCCAGAGAGAACTGATGGAGAGACGTTAGAGCGACGCCAGAGAGAGCTGATGGAGAGATGGTAGAGCGACAACAGAGAGAACTGATGTAGACGTTAGAGCGACGCCAGAGAGAGCTGATGGAGAGACGGCAGAGCGATGCCAGAGAGAACTCATGGAGAGACGTTCAAGCGACGTCAGAGAGAGCTGATGGAGAGACGGCAGAGCGATGCCAGAGAGAGCTGATGGAGAGACGTAAGAGCGACGCCAGAGAGAACTGATGGAGAGATGCTAGTGTGATGCCAGAGAGAGCTGATGGAGAGATGCTAGAGTGACGCCAGAGGGCTGATGGACAAAACGGTAGAGTGACGCACCTCTGAGTAAAAACTTATTCTGTTTGTTTTTCCTAATCCTGCAAACAAATAAACAAAGTAAGCTGTTTGGTGGAGGTAGGAGAGCGATCACAGAACGAACTGTTCTACACATGAAATAATTAAATATTTGAAGTATAGAGTTTTCACGTTTAATCAGCATCAGCAGTCAGTGATCAGTGGTAGATTCTTTTTACATTCTTGTTTGTCTTTAATTTGCATCGTTCAGCAGCAGTACTACTAACTCTGTTTGTTCAATAACAATAAAAGCTCCAACTTCAAAGTGTGTCAGTCATGCATAGCGGGACCGCGGGTTCTGCAGCAGGTACATGGTTCATATAAAGTACGTGGGGTTCTGGTTAGCATGTCCACCCAGTTACGTTGATCTGACATGGACCCGACTCTTCCCTCCATGTCATGTCAGCGGAGAAGAAACTCTGGCGCGCACAAAGACTCGCTGGGACCCCCTGCTGTTGATGAGATGATCGTTGAAACGTTCTTGATTATTAAAATTGAATGAGCCGCTCATGAAAATGAAGACGCCCGCCCCTAAATCATCTTTTATCATTTTCAGCTTCAGGCAGCTGCTTTGTTTTCAGCGAGAAGAGTCCATTTTAAAGCTTTAGAGGGTCAGGAGGCTGCTGACACTCAGGGAGGAAACGGTAGCTCAGGCATAGCAGTCATCAACGTGGGCCAGAACCTCCCTCCACCGTTCAACCGGATAGGTGTCGTCACAATATGGACACTGGAGGGTTCTGTCCCGCCGGAGGCCGGTGACTTGAGAGGGAGGCGGAGACGAGGGAGAGGGGGGGCGGCGACGATCGCTGATGGCAGCAGGATGAGACTCCGGCCTGCTGGAGGAGCTGGACTCTGAGAAACGGACCTCTGGTGGTTCCTGAAACACACAGTAGTTTTCCACAACAATGACTGACGCCTGTCTGCAGATGCTTTGAAGTGTTCATGAAGAGATGAAGGTGTGAGGGGCAGTCAGGAGAAGTAACCCGATCAGAACCGGTCTCTGTGCAGTAGGACAGCGTATGCAGTCCTTCACTCCTTCTAACATTACTGTCGTTATAGCAACAGAAGAACTTAAGTACCAACATATGTACGAACATAACTGGTTCCTGACGACCCCCCAAACCCAAAATAAGCACATTACCCAGTCAGAACATTCTGACTGGGTAATGTAAACACAGTAACACTGAGGGAATACCTCATGAATATAAGAGAGAGTGATATACCTGCAGGAGACTGAAACAGGAAGGGGAAAAGAAACAATGACTGACAGCTGATGAATGGGTTAATAACAAGGCTTTCACCTGTTCCCTCGGATCAATTACCTCCTGTTGGGTTCTGGTGGCCCGGTCTTTGTGGCTCTCTGAGTGTTCCTGCATACTCCACAGCATCTCTTCATGGGGTCTCCTCAGTGGAACGTATTTATCTGCAGGTAGTAATTAGAAGGAACTGAGTGGGAGCGGCGCCAGGAAGCTAATTAACAAGCTAGTCTGAAGGAAGTCGGAAGGTTCTTGGTACCGAGCAGCGCATATGGAGTAGGATCTTTATAAAACGTAGCAGTATCTCGCTGTGAACGAGTCACGGAGTCGTCTCCTCTAATGCTGTGAAGACTTTTCATAAAAGAGGATCAGCTTTTAAGTGTTTTTAATGTCTGTCTCGGTCTAAATATTGTCTCCGTTCAAACAGTGAACACTGACACCTACATCCTTGAATGACCTCCAGGACCTGCTTAAGGTCCGGTCCTGGATGAAAGCCCGGTCCGTCTTTGCTGATCCGATCATCTGTTCTGGGGTGAGTTCATGTTGCGTCCTTGGAGACGCAGGTAAAATGACGCAGAAGTGGGTAATTGCTGCTGCTACCAGCCTTGTGAAGGACTTCCTGGAGCTGAATCTGTGTTTGTTGTTTGTTGTTGTCCACATTTGTTTGTTTCATGTGTCATTACTGCTGGCCGGGAACCAGACACTCTTTGGACCTCTCATATTCTACGTTGAATACGTGAGCTGACAGACCGTCAGGTCCGTTTGAGCTGCTGTTACATTTCTCCTACTCACCATCTGAGGTGGCGTCTGCTGCGGTTTGTCGGCGCTTCATCCGCTCCAGCTGCTGCTCCAGCTTCAGAGCGCGAGCGCAGAGATGGCGGACGACGCTCTCTCTCTGCTCGTCGTACGTCTGCCACTGGCGGTTCTTCTCGAGAGCCTGATGGAGAGACGCACCAGTCCAACAGTGACGTCCTGCGTCCAGTGCATTTGGCCTTTAAAGCCGTTTCATTGACGGGTTCAAGGGGAAAGACCTCCAGAGGCCGGTGGATTCTTTACACTAACTCTCTCAGAGCGTGAAAACACAACATGAGTTACCGAGGGGCTGAGACGCAGAGACCACCCTGTTTGATCTTCATGTCTTTATTTTGGGTTGTTATTATATATTTGTATTCTTGAATATTGTCAAAATGGCTTCATTTTTTTTTCTTTCTTAAAGTGAAAACAAACAAAAAACAGGAAGTGAGGAAGATGGAACCACATGAGATCAGGAACTGGACTCACGTCTCTCAGATGATCCTCCATCAGAACCAAGTCTCCAGGAGGAACCCATGGGTCCTACAGAGAGAAAAAAAACACATTGTTCTGGTCGGATATAAGCGGCGTTCACATCTGCACGTCCGCCTGAACCGGCTGTGAGGGGCTAAAACTACGAAGTCCCCTGAGACAGGGTCGCCGTCTGCAGGGGGGGGGAGGGCGGTCACGCATGTTTCAGGAGATTCAGGGAAACTGGAGACATCGATAAAAACTTTAATTCCACTATGCCACAACACCAATCAGAACTTATTGGACTCCAATACAACTGGCAATGATGGTCCCAGACCCCATGTTGTTATTGGCTTCTGTTGTTTACTAGTAAACGTCTAAACGGGCAGCAGAAACGCTCAGGCTGCCACAAACGTGACCTCAGAGGTCTGCTTCTTCATGTCACCCATCCTCGTCATTGTCACCGCATTTATCGCCGAAGGAGCAATCCGTCAAGAACATTCCTGTACACGATCCCTAGAAAGACGGTCGCTCGTCTCGTGATTCTCTCAGCCTGACCCGCATGTTGACACTTCTGACCCGGGCCAGAGTCTCGGCTCCACAGCGGGCGTCCACATCGTGACGTGGTGCAAAACTCTGAAAAACTGTTCCCACACTAACAGCCCCAGAAGAAAAAAAAAGGGATTCTGATAAAGGAAGGAAAATCTCTTGGAAAGAAAAATAAACTGGTCAGGCATATTAAATATTATTAAATATTAAATGTTAGATAAATAATCTTATTCTAAGAAAATGTATGACTGTTTGTAAAACGGAGCTAGTTTTAACCAGTAACAGGGTCCAACCATCACGTTCACATAATGTCCCAGCAGAGGAGCAGGACGGTTTTCATTTTAAGAATAAGGACATTTCATTTAATGAAATGTGACAATTATTCATTTAGGGTGGAGGTATAGATCACGTATGTCAAACCCAAGACCCGCGGGCAACATCCGGCCCGCAGGACACGGATACTACAAGTCCCAGAATGCACTGCGATAGCCAGCGCATCTGTTGACAGATATCAGAGTTTATCCACTCACTCTAATAAACTTTAGGTTCGTCCGAAGTCTGGGAGGAGATACGGATGAGAAAAACTGTTAAAATACTGATTAATAAACGTATAAGTAAGTTTAACACGCAGTTCAGTAAATAGAACGCACATTTGAATTAAGGTGCGAGGTGCGTTCACGTCCTCCAGCCGTTCAGGAGGTTTTTCATGAAATGATTTCATGAAACGCGGCTGATGGAGCATTTTATCTGTAATTTGACTATTTTCTATTCCGTGGGTTTGTTCAGAATTCTATTTAATGAATAAATAAAATAGAAATAAATAGTCATAAAAACTCAGATTTAAGCCCTGTTTGAGACTCAATTTTTGTTTTTGCCCCTCTGTGATTGAGTTTGACACTTCCGGTATAGATTTTAAAATCAGCTCAATCAAGGGACTGAAATATCTTATCTTATAACTTTAAGTCAAAACAGACGGACAGAAGTCCATTAATTCTAACGTTTTCTATGATATGAGCTCCGACAGAATGAATGAATGAAGCCTTTACCTGCAGCTCCTCCACCTCCCTCCTGAGGTGATCGTTCTCCCTCCTGATTCTCCCCAGCTCCTCCACCTCCCTCCTGAGGTGATCGTTCTCCCTCCTGATTCTCCCCAGCTCCTCCACCTCCCTCCTGAGGTGATCGTTCTCCCTCCTGATTCTCCCCAGCTCCTCCACCTCCCTCCTGAGGTGATCGTTCTCCCTCCTGAGGTGATCGTTCTCCTCCTCCGACGCTGAAGAAGATATTTCACTGGATTTCACTCGCATCCATGTGGTAATGGTAAGTAAAGCACGTTTTAAAACCATGGTCTCTGTCTTGAAGTACGTTAACACTCCAGGGACTAAAACCTAAACGATTCTAAGTCAGACACAGGTCGGATATTTTATTAAGACGACTTCATTCTGACGTCATCTCACAAAGTTGATATTCACAAAGCGGCGCTGGAGGGAGACGCTTTTCACTCGAAAACATCATTATAAACACTTTATAGACTATAAATACTGTACAGACTAAAAACACTATGTAAACTTTTAACAAAATTGTAAACGAAAGCTTTCTAATTTACTTAAGCGGCTTATATTATACGCTTCAGCGTGACGTCATTACTATTGTTCTGCGCATGCGCGTAGGGTTATAGCCCTGACCCCTTCATAATGGATTCAAATAGTTGTGTGGACATCTCTGATGTATTTAATAAGATCATAATAAAAAGCACTTCCTAGAAACAAGAATATTTTATTGTCTTGATATTCTTGATATTCAGTTTACAACAACACTGTAGAAAAACATTCTGAATAATCTACAGTAGAATTCCTGCAGCTCATCAGCGCAAAGTCAGCCTTTTCTTTTAATTCTATAAGTCAACATTATTACACAAATTTATACCATTTTTGGCTCATTATTTCTTTTGAAATTATGGTTTGCTCTTGCTAAATGGTTAAAGTTGGTTATTAAAATTTTCGAACTGTCAGAATCTGTCACTCAGACACTATTATATTTTTACAGTAGTGACTCATTTGTGACATTATAGTGTTTTTTTTTGGTTAGTTTTAACAAAAGTTTGTAATTTAACAATAACATTCCGTATTTTCCAAATATTTTGATCATAAGTAAAAAGAGATATTTCCTTTTTCTTCATTTAAGGTAATTCTCCGTATTTACAACAGTGATTTACTATTTTGAATTTTACCGTCTTTTTTTGATGCCATTTGATACTTTTTACAGTAATTTCTTCAGACACTTTTTACAGTAATTTCTTCAGACACTTTTTACAGTAATTTCTTCAGACACTTTTTACAGTAATTTCTTCAGACACTTTTTACAGTAATTTCTTCAGACACTTTTTACAGTAATTTCTTCAGACACTTTTTACAGTAATTTCTTCAGACACTTTTTACAGTGGATGATTTCAGCTGTGACTGACAGACTGATCAGCCTTCACCGCCACTCAGACGGAACCGGCCTCCTGTTTGTTCTGACTAATGACTGTCAGATAGAACTGATGGAACATCGGAGCAGATCTGCTGCTGGATCTTTGCTTCATGTTCTGACACGGGTTCTGAATTCTGAAAAGTCTGGTGGAGACCGAGCTTTGGATCATGCTGAGGCCACAAGGAGAGGAGAGAACCTCAGTGTCAGAGTCATCAGCCCGATAATGAGCCTGAAGCTGTGACAGGGTCAAACAGGGTCAGACAAATGCTGCTGGTTCTGGGTGACAGTACCATCGACAGAAACAAGAGCAGCCAGATGCATTGTGGGAGCGTTGACATCACATCATAAGTTACATCGGAGCCAGCAACTGACCCCAGAGGTCGTGATGTGTGAAGCCCGGAGACTGAGGGTGTAGCTGCACGTCAGTGTAAACTCCTGACAGACACTGAGGTCCGTTCGGGTCTTGTAGGTCTGGACCTTTACCTCCAGTGAGTGACACTTCATTCACCAGTGACTGTCAGACTGGCCTGAACTCTGTTGTCAACCAGTACCACGGCCTCCTGAATCCCTCTGACACGTCTGCTCTGAGGCCCGCTGGACCACAATGAGCACTACCGGTCCTACTGGACCACAATAATAAATCATGACGGGATGTTCCACATGAAGGTTCTCCAAGAAGACCTGGATCTTTTCGTTCTTTGAGACGACTCAATATAGAAACATGACGGGTTGTTCTGCATGAAGGTTCTCCAAGAAGACCTGGACCTCCTCCTTCTGTGAGACTAAGAAGCTCCTCGATCTGTGATCTGCTCAGTCCTGAGGAGCCGGATCCACTCCTGAGATCCATTTTCTGGTTTTGCTTGTTTCATGTTGTGGACTTTTGTACTTGTTTTGAATAATCTTATACAAATGGAGTTTTATTAGACGTTATTATTATTATTGATGAAAAATCAATGAAAGTGATGATGAAACTAAAATAACACCTTCCAGATTTCATACTAAATGAACAACATCAGAAACAAATGGAAAGAAATTCTTTGTTTATTTAAGTTTTTAGAAACACGGTAGAAGTGAAAGTCAGAGTGAAGAACCTCCATCTCAGTATCTGTGCCGGAGCGTCGCATCATCCCACATGATCTCCTAGCAGATTTGAGATGTTGTTCAAGTCTCTCATAGTTTTGGGTGAGGATCATGTGACTTTCACAAATGTTACTCAAACAAACCTGGTGTCTTAATTCATTTCTTTAATTTGATAATTATTATCTTCTAATACTAATTAATTTCTATCAGGTTTACTTCAGAAGATTAAGGGTTACCGTCCTGAAAACATCAATAAAGATTTACGGGGACTGTTGTTACTAGGTGGAGTAAAGGTTGGAGCTGGCTCAGATATTGGCCAGGACTTCCTCTCCAGCAGAGAAGGACCGACCTCTGAGTTTGTTTGGAAACTGACAGGTGATTTCACCAATCACATTTTGATTTATAGTGGGTGGGTCAAAAAATGACCCCCAAACCTTCAGGTGGGCCAAAGTAAACTTGATTGATTGACCAGTAGGTAGGACTGGGCGTGTCCTTAAGGTAGAAGGTCCTGTGTCAGTATTACGTATGAGGAATGTGCTTCATTCACATCTTCTGCTCCTGCTGAGCGATCTTTGGCCAATTTTCAACAAATTAAAACTTATTGGAAGAATAGGACCTCCATGCCAATGGAAAAGGAACTTTAACCCACCGGTGTCCTCTACTATACTGTTATGAAACTATTTTATAAAGACAGAAGGAGGACAGACTTTGTCTTTAGATGAGGAACAGCTTTGGTGAGTCTCATTTTTAATGATCCTGATCACCTGTGGGGTTGGTTTTGGTGGCTGGTTCTGGGCTGTGATTGAGGTCCAGATTCATTCACGTATGTTTCTGCCAGCAGCTGGTCTGGGTCTGTGAGAAAAAGCTGCTGGATGTTACTTACTTACACTTTATGGTCTTTTTGTTTTCTTTGTGGGGTCATGAGTGAAGATGACGGGTTGTTGAGAGTTTATAAGTTAGTAATGACAGTTAATGTGAGATATGTGACATCTATTAGTGATGCAGCGTCACTCTGTGTAATAGTGCTACATCCTTGATGGTTTCAGTGTGTTTCTATGATGTTCTTGTTTATCTCTCCGAGGTGTTGAACCTGCTTTAATTCTTTATTCTAGTGGAGAACTGTTACTGACTCTTTGAATATGGGCTGGTTTCCTAGTGTGACAACAGTCTGTAGCGGTAGAGTCACTGATGTTCTTTGAAGGCAGCTTAATTGTGGGAGTATATCACTTTAAACCCACGACCCACCACTGCTTCATTGAATAATTATCTCTCTTTCTTCTCCCTCCACCTCTGTGCCCTGCTCTCCAGAAGTTCCCTGACAGCCGACTCAGATCAGCATTCACATCAAAACAACAGTAAACGTCCTACAACTACTTCCTCTGATGCCTGCAGACGCAGCGCTGTGGTAAACAGCAGTTCTGCCCCGGGGCGATCCCAGACTCCAATGGTCCGAAAGACAAAGACAACGACAACAACAACAACAACAACAACAACAACAACAACAACAACAACAACAACCCCACTGAGACACATCTGAATATAAAACACAGGAGACACAACATGTAAATGTGTGTCCAGCCTTCTGTGGCAAGGAAACCACTATAATATACAAAATGTCAAACACTGTTAGAAAAGATCAAATAAATGTACATTTGGGAAGCAAAGTCAAAAAATGGATTAAAAATACCTATTGGTTGAGGTGGAACAACCAAAAAGGTGATTCAAAATAAAACCCAAATCCTGAGTTGGCAGTATGATATGGCCGTTGGTGAAAAGGAATTATTTCA
Organism: Lophius americanus; assembly: GCA_037951165.1. Classification (NCBI taxonomy): domain Eukaryota; kingdom Metazoa; phylum Chordata; class Actinopteri; order Lophiiformes; family Lophiidae; genus Lophius; species Lophius americanus. The sequence goes on along the minus strand of JBBDHG010000225.1, from coordinate 111,214 downwards.
TGTATAAATGTGTCAACATTTGATGAAATAATCTATTTATCTAACGTTAAGCTATCTGAAGTGAAATAGCTTAACGTGAGCAGCTACAGTTACAGTTACTGCTACAATTACTGATTATTGACTCTGTTTGGTCCTATGGGTGACAGCTGGTGGGACGTCTGACAGGTTTAATCTGATGTAAGGTTTGGATTGACTGCTCTCCACTTAAGGCATTATGGGTGGGCCTAGTGGCCCGGGCCCACCCTCAATGTGCAAACATATCATTTCTTCAGTCAAAATAAACATTTAGACGAAGACTAACACAACCTGCTACCAAATGGACGTATCTCACCTGATCAATCATTTTGAGTAGATTTGAGATGGAGAGAAATGTTCAGCTGCAGCTTAACCAACATTGAACCTGATAACCTAATAATCTGAACCCGTTCCAGGATGGATCATTTGGTAAACCAGGCTGATAAAGCTCAGGGTCAGAGGTGAAGTTTGACCTCCAGCTGGAGGAAGCAGCAGTGGACCCGCCCCCACCGTCTCATTATGGTGCAGATAGTGACGGGGGGCGGGGCCAGGCCGGATCCTGCTGAATGATGCCGCCCGTCTGTTTGGTGGTGTCGACTCTAACAACCGCCCTCGCCGTCTCGAGGTCCGACAGTTGGGTCAGGAGGGGATCGGCTCGGGCTGTGACCACCATCGGCTCTAAGCCGACTGCTGGAACTGATCGCCATTGAGGGGGAGGAGCTTGATGTTTGGGCCATCTGATGTGTCTACGTTGATGTGGTGAGCAGACCTCACGGCGTGGATGACAGGAGGTCATTATCAGATTAGACCTCACGTGAAAACGTAAGAATCAGACCAAGGAGCTTCACAGGATCTCAGAGGAGAATCATCTGGGCTCAGTCCTGAACCCAAACATCTGCAGGATGAAGAAGCGTAGATGAATCATTAAATGAGGAACAATCGGCTGTTTTATGCTCAATATGCTAATGAGAATGTCTCGTCAGGGCGGGGCGGGACAGACGGCTCCTCCCACTATGTCTGAGTTACGTTTGACGTACTTTTACTCCAGTACTGTACTTGATTACAGGGTGGAGGTCCTTGTACTTTACAGCAGTAACTAGCTGTAGTTACTAGTTACTTGTGGGATTACTACAAATGTTTCTTTAGATCAGTGTTTTCCAGGAGAACCTCCAGATGAACTAAAGACATTTGACTTTGTTGCTGCTGAAAACAACTTTAATAAAGACTGTTGGATTTATTTATAACACTCACATGCAGTGGTGGAGAGTAACTAAGTACATTTACTCAAGTACAAATTCAGGGTACCTGTAGAGGTGGTGTTACCATGGGAATGGGTGGAGCGTATCCTCCGGTAGAGGTGGTGTTACCATGGGAATGGGTGGAGTGTATCCTCCTGTAGAGGTGGTGTTACCATAGGAATGGGTGGAGTGTATCCTCCTGTAGAGGTGGTGTTACCATGGGAATGGGTGGAGTGTATCCTCCTGTAGAGGTGGTGTTACCATAGGAATGGGTGGAGTGTATCCTGAAATGGTGGTGTTACCATAGGAATGGGTGGAGTGTATCCTGCTGTAGAGGTGGTGCTACCATGGGAATGGGTGGAATGTATCCTCCTGTAGAGGTGGTGTTACCATGGGAATGGGTGGAATGTATCCTGTAATGGTGGTGTTACCATAGGAATGGGTGGAGTGTATCCTCCTGTAGAGGTGGTGTTACCATGGGAATGGGTGGAGTGTATCCTGTAATGGTGGTGTTACCATAGGAATGGGTGGAGTGTATCCTGCTGTAGAGGTGGTGTTACCATGGGAATGGGTGGAGTGTATCCTGCTGTAGAGGTGGTGTTACCATGGGAATGGGTGGAGCATATCCTCCTGTAGAGGTGGTGTTACCATGGGAATGGGTGGAGTGTATCCTCCTGTAGAGGTGGTGTTACCATGGGAATGGGTGGAGTGTATCCTGCTGTAGAGGTGGTGTTACCATGGGAATGGGTGGAGTGTATCCTGCTGTAGAGGTGGTGTTACCATGGGAATGGGTGGAGCATATCCTCCTGTAGAGGTGGTGTTACCATGGGAATGGGTGGAGTGTATCCTCCTGTAGAGGTGGTGTTACCATGGGAATGGGTGGAGTGTATCCTCTGGTAGAGGTGGTGTTACCATGGGAATGGGTGGAGTATATCCTCCTGTAGAGGTGGTGTTACCATGGGAATGGGTGGAGTGTATCCTGCTGTAGAGGTGGTACCATGGGAATGCGTGGAGTGTATCCTCCTGTAGAGGTGGTGTTACCATGGGAATGGGTGGAGTGTATCCTCCTGTAGAGGTGGTGTTACCATGGGAATTGGTGGAGTGTATCCTGCTGTAGAGGTGGTGGTACCATAGGAATGGGTGGAGTGTATCCTCCTGTAGAGGTGGTGTTACCATGGGAATGGGTGGAGTGTATCCTCCTGTAGAGGTGGTGTTATCCTGTAGAGGTGGTGTTACCATAGGAATGGGTGGAGTGTATCCTGTAATGGTGGTGTTACCATAGGAATGGGTTGAGTGTATCCTGCTGTAGAGGTGGTGTTACCATGGGAATGGGTGGAATGTATCCTCCTGTAGAGGTGGTGTTACCATGGGAATGGGTGGAGTGTATCCTCCTGTAGAGGTGGTGTTACCATGGGAAAGGGTGGAGCATATCCTCCTGTAGAGGTGGTGTTACCATGGGAATGGGTGGAGTGTATCCTCCTGTAGAGGTGGTGTTACCATGGGAATGGGTGGAGTGTATCCTGCTGTAGAGGTGGTGGTACCATGGGAATGGGTGGAGTGTATCCTGCTGTAGAGGTGGTACCTTGGGAATGGGTGGAGTGTATCCGCCTGTAGAGGTGGTGTTACCATGGGAAAGGGTGGAGCATATCCTCCTGTAGAGGTGGTGTTACCATGGGAATGGGTGGAGTGTATCCTCCTGTAGAGGTGGTGTTACCATGGGAATGGTTGGAGTGTATCCTGCTGTAGAGGTGGTGGTACCATGGGAATGGGTGGAGTGTATCCTCTGGTAGAGGTGGTGTTACCATAGGAATGGGTGGAGTGTATCCTCCTGTAGAGGTGGTGTTACCATGGGAATGGGTGGAGTGTATCCTGCTGTAGAGGTGGTGTTACCATGGGAATTGGTGGAGTGTATCCTCCTGTAGAGGTGGTGTTACCATGGGAATGGGTGGAGTGTATCCTGCTGTAGAGGTGGTGTTACCATGGGAATGGGTGGAGCATATCCTCCTGTAGAGGTGGTGTTACCATGGGAATGGGTGGAGTGTATCCTCCTGTAGAGGTGGTGTTACCATGGGAATGGGTGGAGCATATCCTCCTGTAGAGGTGGTGTTACCATGGGAATGGGTGGAGTGTATCCTGTAATGGTGGTGTTACCATGGGAATGGGTGGAGTGTATCCTCCTGTAGAGGTGGTGTTACCATGGGAATGGGTGGAGCATATCCTCCTGTAGAGGTGGTGTTACCATGGGAATGGGTGGAGTGTATCCTGTAATGGTGGTGTTACCATGGGAATGGGTGGAGTGTATCCTCTGGTAGAGGTGGTGTTACCATGGGAAAGGGTGGAGCATATCCTCCTGTAGAGGTGGTGTTACCATGGGAATGGGTGGAGTGTATCCTCCTGTAGAGGTGGTGTTACCATGGGAATGGGTGGAGTGTATCCTCCTGTAGAGGTGGTGTTACCATGG
>JBBDHG010000225.1:97500-102500 GCA_037951165.1 Lophius americanus | reverse complement strand
CCACCCACTGACAGGTAACCATGGTAACCAGATAATATATCCCACCTACTGCCCACTGACAGGTAACCATGGTAACCAGATAATATATCCCACCCACTGACAGGTAACCATGGTAACCAGATAATATATCCCACCTACTGCCCACTGACAGGTAACCATGGTAACCAGATAATAGATCCCACCCACTGACAGGTAACTATGGTAACCAGATAATAGATCCCACCCACTGACAGGTAACCATGGTAACCAGATAATATATCCCACCCACTGACAGGTAACTATGGTAACCAGATAATATATCCCACCCACTGACAGGTAACCATGGTAACCAGATAATAGATCCCACCCACTGACAGGTAACTATGGTAACCAGATAATAGATCCCACCCACTGACAGGTAACCATGGTAACCAGATAATATATCCCACCCACTGACAGGTAACTATGGTAACCAGATAATAGATCCCACCCACTGACAGGTAACCATGGTAACCAGATAATATATCCCACCCACTGACAGGTAACCATGGTAACCAGATAATATATCCCACCTACTGCCCACTGACAGGTAACCATGGTAACCAGATAATATATCCCACCCACTGACAGGTAACCATGGTAACCAGATAATATATCCCACCTACTGCCCACTGACAGGTAACCATGGTAACCAGATAATAGATCCCACCCACTGACAGGTAACCATGGTAACCAGATAATATATCCCACCCACTGACAGGTAACCATGGTAACCAGATAATATATCCCACCCACTGACAGGTAACTATGGTAAACAGATAATATATCCCACCCACTGACGGGTAACCATGGTAACCAGATAATATATCCCACTCACTGACAGGTAACCATGGTAACCAGATAATATATCCCACCCACTGACAGGTAACCATGGTAACCAGATAATAGATCCCACCCACTGACAGGTAACCAGATAATATATCCCACCCACTGACAGGTAACCATGGTAACCAGATAATATATCCCACCCACTGACAGGTAACCATGGTAACCAGATAATATATCCCACCCACTGACAGGTAACCATGGTAACCAGATAATATATCCCACCCACTGACAGGTAACCATGGTAACCAGATAATATATCCCACCCACTGACAGGTAACCATGGTAACCAGATAATAGATCCCACCCACTGACAGGTAACCATGGTAACCAGATAATATATCCCACCCACTGACAGGTAACCATGGTAACCAGATAATATATCCCACCCACTGACAGGTAACCATGGTAACCAGATAATATATCCCACCCACTGACAGGTAACCATGGTAACCAGATCATTCATGTTGTTTTGACTTCACTGTCAGAGTAGTTATGTATTATGAAATATTATTATAAGTGAATTTAATAATTAAATAAACATCAAAAATAGGAAACAACGTAACAGAGTTGTGTTTGGATGCCATCAGACTGAAGAGATGCAATGCATTCTGGGATACACCCTCACAATATCTTTGACATCGCGTTTTACTTTAGTATCAGGTCATGTCTCACGTGACGTAAACCTACAAACTGTGCAGATAAAACGCCGCTCAGACCGAGGCTGGTGCTGACCCGAATGATGTGGATCGGTCCGACATGAAGCTGAAACTACTGCCGGGTTATTTTCATGTTCAGAACCACAGGAATGAAACAGTCCAGCAGTTCTGATGCTGAGAGAAGCTCCAGGCGACTCCTTCACGTTCAACAGACCACTGGAAGAAGGAGGTCCAGCTCCTCCTGTAGATCTCAGCAGGAGCAACAGACTTCACCACAGAACCGTCCTTAAAGTCCTGGTTCTGCAGAGTCCAGAGATGTGCAGATGTTTTAGCAGCGTTGTGTGCTGAAAGAAGAAGATATCAGGTCCAATCAGAGATTCATGAGACATCACACTAAAGCACGTGTTCAGGGCAGGAAATAGAACCCACCCGTCCTTCAGCAGAACCACGAGGCAATTTACATTTTCTTCCTCACGCAGGCTTTGAAAACGTTTCCTGTTTAGATATGAGACTGAGAAGAAGAAAGGATGATGTTTCTTCCTCAGGGCCAAAAATAGACTTCAGCACCGGTCCGATTCATGTAAGCATGACAGGATTTTATAAAGGAGACGTCTGACGGTTAAACCCTGCTGCTCTCACCGGGCCAGCACCAGAACCCTCCTGCTTAAGGAGAGAACATGTGCAGCCGGTTCTAGTTTCTTCCTCTAAATTACTTCCAGGGCCCAAATCTGGATGTTGGTCCAAATCCTGGAGGTCTGGCTGGGGACCTCCATCTGAGCCCTGATTAGCCTGGTTCTGATTCTGCTCCCAGGCTTATTTTGTTCCATAAGAGGTTTTTATATTTTTATTACTAGTTTTTAGTGGATTGATAACCTTCTCATCTGGTGTCTCTCTTCAACCAGAACCATCTGACTGGACTCTGTGGTTCTGATTCAGTGATGGATCTGAAATAAGGTTTCAGCTTTGATTCTGTCAGAAGTTAAAATGCTGCCAAAAAAAGTTCTGTTTCTTCAGATGCATGCTGGGACCTTTCTGCTCCAGAGACTTTCACTTCTGTCTGCCTCAGCGTGAATGTCTGCTGCTGGCGCTGGTTCCCCGATGATCAGCAGCTTCTCATCATTAAAGGTCCGGTCCAACCTTCCTCCAGAACCAGACACCTACAGGAGTCAGAGAACCTCAGCAGAACCAGACCCAGATTAGAGTCTTCTCCACCAGCGGCCCCATGTAAACATGTGTTTACTCTCAGCCTCTTGTGGTTCTGTTTGATTATTAAGTAGAACAGTAGAAACCCTCTAAACGTTGGTATTGTTGAAGGTCCAGTTTCATCCTTGTTTAGTTTGTCTTTATTGAAACGGGTCATCCCCTTGATTCTGGGTCTCTGGACAGGAGGACAAGAGATGGACGGACAGACCCGACATTTAAACCATCAGGTGTGATCGCTGGTATCTAAATCTCACCTATAAAATGTTCTGACGAAGGAACAGAACCAGACAGCATGAGTTCTTGAAGCTGCTTCCATCTGCCCACCAGAACCTACCAGTGAAAGGTTGTTCTTGGACCAGAGGAATGTGATCTAATCCACTGAGCGACACCGAAATGGTTCCAGTTTTCTGCCTTAAAGCGACTGTTATCAGCTCCACTGAGGCCCTGAGGACGACCGAGGGTTTGATCCTCTCCCAGCAGACATGATGATGGTGGGGGTCTGGGACCGAGGGTTTGATCCTGTCCCAGCAGACATGATGATGGTGGGGGTCTGGGACCGAGGGTTTGATCCTCTACCAGCAGACATGATGATGGTGGGGGTCTGGGACCGAGGGTTTGATCCTGTCCCAGCAGACATGATGATGGTGGGGGTCTGGGACCGAGGGTTTGATCCTGTCCCAGCAGACATGAGGATGGTGGGGGTCTGGGACCGAGGGTTTGATCCTGTCCCAGCAGACATGATGATGGTGGGGGTCTGGGACCGAGGGTTTGATCCTGTCCCAGCAGACATGATGATGGTGGGGGTCTGGGACCGAGGGTTTGATCCTCTCCCAGCAGACATGATGATGGTGGGGGTCTGGGACCGAGGGTTTGATCCTGTCCCAGCAGACATGATGATGGTGGGGGTCTGGGACCGAGGGTTTGATCCTGTCCCAGCAGACATGATGATGGTGGGGGTCTCGGACCGAGGGTTTGATCCTGTCCCAGCAGACATGATGATGGTGGGGGTCTGGGACCGAGGGTTTGATCCTGTCCCAGCAGACATGATGATGGTGGGGGTCTGGGACCGAGGGTTTGATCCTGTCCCAGCAGACATGAGGATGGTGGGGGTCTGGGACCGAGGGTTTGATCCTGTCCCAGCAGACATGATGATGGTGGGGGTCTGGGACCGAGGGTTTGATCCTCTCCCAGCAGACATGATGATGGTGGGGGTCTGGGACCGAGGGTTTGATCCTGTCCCAGCAGACATGGTGATGGTGGGGGTCTGGGACCGAGGGTTTGATCCTGTCCCAGCAGACATGGTGATGGTGGGGGTCTGGGACCGAGGGTTTGATCCTGTCCCAGCAGACATGATGATGGTGGGGGTCTGGGACCGAGGGTTTGATCCTGTCCCAGCAGACATGAGGATGGTGGGGGTCTGGGACCGAGGGTTTGATCCTGTCCCAGCAGACATGATGATGGTGGGGGTCTGGGACCGAGGGTTTGATCCTGTCCCAGCAGACATGATGATGGTGGGGGTCTGGGACCGAGGGTTTGATCCTGTCCCAGCAGACATGATGATGGGGGGGTCTGGGACCGAGGGTTTGATCCTCTACCAGCAGACATGATGATGGTGGGGGTCTGGGACCGAGGGTTTGATCCTCTCCCAGCAGACAGGATGATGGTGGTGGTGGTCTGGGACCGAGGGTTTGATCCTCTACCAGCAGACATGATGATGGTGGGGGTCTCGGACCGAGGGTTTGATCCTCTACCAGCAGACATGATGATGGTGGGGGTCTCGGACTGATGGTTTGATCCTGTCCCAGAAGACATGATGATGGTGGGGGTCTTGGACTGAGGGTTTGATCCTGTCCCAGCAGACATGATGATGGTGGGGGTCTTGGACCGAGGGTTTGATCCTCTACCAGAAGACATGATGATGGTGGGGGTCTGGGACTGAGGGTTTGATCCTGTCCCAGCAGACATGATGATGGTGGGGGTCTGGGACCGAGGGTTTGATCCTCTACCAGAAGACATGATGATGGTGGGGGTCTGGGACTGAGGGTTTGATCCTGTCCCAGCAGACATGATGATGGTGGGGGTCTGGGACTGAGGGTTTGATCCTGTCCCAGCAGACATGATGATGGTGGGGGTCTGGGACTGAGGGTTTGATCCTGTCCCAGCAGACATGACGATGGTGGGTGGTGTAGTAGCTGATTTTGAAGCCTGTTGCTGGTCCGCCCAGCTGGGCTGGATGTAGGTTCTGGAGCAGGTGGGTGACTCTATTGGACCTTT
>JBBDHG010000225.1:72500-92500 GCA_037951165.1 Lophius americanus | reverse complement strand
ATGTTCTGCTGGGACAACTTGGGTTCTACCTCATCATTTGAGGGTCAAACCTCAGACCTCTGCTTGGAGATCTCTGACGGGAGGAGATCCTTCTGACTAATTAGTAAATAAACAGCGTTTAGTGTGTTCTATTTCTGGCCTGAGTCTGAACACCTCCAGAACACAGAACCGGCACCAGACGTTTGGAGTCTTTCTCTCCTGCCAGAATGTTCTGATCCAAATCATTATTAGAGTGTGAAGCAGCAGCTGCCTCCAACTAATCCTCAATGTGTCACGCTGAGTCTCAGACGTTTGAAAGTGAACTCTTCCTCTGGCAGCTTCTCACCGTTAATCCAGGAAAACATGTCAGCCGGAACCTCCAGACCCGACTTCCTGCAATCCGGGCCCTGAAGCCCACTGAGCAGGAAGCAAACGTTGATTCAGTCTCAGAAGCTGTGAGGGGTGGAGCGGACTTTGATCAGGGAGACGGCTCAGGTCCCGCCCACAGAGAGAAATCCTGCACATCATTGGTTTATGGTCCGTTATAGAACATGTGACAACAGACGGAACCAAGAGCACATGAAAACTGGAGGTTCTCCAGAAGGATCTCGTCCCGTCAGAGATCTCGGAGCAGAAGGATCTCCTCCCGTCAGAGATCTCGGAGCAGAGGTCTGAGGTTTGACCCTCAAATGATGAGGTAGAACCCAAGAATATTGATGTTTGCTCTCATTCATCCCAGATTAAAGTTGTTTGTTCCTCAGTGGAGCAGAATCAACATTCTTCATCAGTGTTTGTAAACCTGAGGTGAATTTGTTGGTAGAACTTTATGTGGGATGAGAGGACGGACAGGTCCGTACAGATTTCCCCTCGGGGTCACTTCCTCCTCATATGAAAGTATTTTCTCATGTTTATTTGTACATTCTCACCTTGAGCTGACTTTGCTGAGGAGGACAGTTTAGGCCCCGCCCACAGACAGAAACCCTCCATATTTGCTGCCAGACGTCAGGCGTCCTCCATCGAGGTTGTGTCTGACTAGATGTTGGCGCTGATGCTCTTTCCTGTTTGGGTCACATTTGTGTCCTAATGAGGAGAGCAGGGTTCTGTCGGGGATTAGTAGGTCCGTGTCCGACAGCAGCCGACCCTCTTTGTTTGTCCTCACAGAGGAACGTCTCCTCCTCGCCGTGGAGCCTCTCTGTCACGCCGTCCCTCTCCGTCCTTGTGCTGCGAGACGTTTCAGCTCCAGGCCGTGGAAGTACTGGAATGAGATTGTTCTGGTGGTGCAGACTCATAAAATATGCATCAGCTGGATTCTGTTTGGAGCGGCGTTGATCAATACTGGCTCCTGTTTTCATGAGATCCTCTGACGAAGCCCGACAGTCTGTCAGAGGTCATTAGTGAGGCTGATGGTGAGACAGGCTGGAGCTCTGATGGTGGAGAGACAATCAGGTGGGCCTGACATTAACATCCCACCGCCAGTTTTCCATCTGTCACATTGTTACCCGTTCACTCTGCTGAGAAATACTTTCATAAATACATCCAACATTTTCATTTTTGTCTGATCCAGAGATCAGCAGCTCTCATTTAGAGAAACACGAGAAGGTCCTAGAGGAGAATAAATACACATAAACCCTTTATTACACAAACACGAGAAGGTCCTAAAAGAGAATAAATACACATAAACCCTTTATTACACAAACACAAGAAGGTCCTAAAGGAGAATAAATACACATAAACCCTTTATTACACAAACACAAGAAGGTCCTAAAGGAGAATAGATACATATAAAGCCTTTATTACACAAACACAAGAAGGTCCTAAAAGAGAATAAATACATATAAACCCTTTATTACACAAACACGAGAAGGTCCTAAAAGAGAATAAATACATATAAACCCTTTATTACACAAACACAAGAAGGTCCTAAAGGAGAATAAATACATATAAACCCTTTATTACACAAACACGAGAAGGTCCTAAAGGAGAATAAATACACATAAACCCTTTATTACACAAACACGAGAAGGTCCTAAAAGAGAATAAATACACATAAACCCTTTATTACACAAACACGAGAAGGTCCTAAAAGAGAATAAATACACATAAACCCTTTATTACACAAACACAAGAAGGTCCTAAAGGAGAATAAATACACATAAACCCTTTATTACACAAACACGAGAAGGTCCTAAAGGAGAATAAATACACATAAACCCTTTATTACACAAACACGAGAAGGTCCTAAAGGAGAATAAATACACGTAAACCCTTTATTACACAAACACAAGAAGGTCCTAAAGGAGAATAAATACACGTAAACCCTTTATTACACAAACACAAGAAGGTCCTAAAGGAGAATAAATACATATAAACCCTTTATTACACAAACACGAGAAGGTCCTAGAGGAGAATAAATACACATAAACCCTTTATTACACAAACACGAGAAGGTCCTAGAGGAAAATAAATACATGTAAACCCTTTATTACACAAACACAAGAAGGTCCTAAAAGAGAATAAATACATATAAACCCTTTATTACACAAACACGAGAAGGTCCTAGAGGAGAATAAATTAATGTAAAGCCTCTATTACACAAACACGAGAAGGTCCTAGAGGAGAATAAATACATGTAAACCCTTTATTACACAAACACGAGAAGGTCCTAGAGGAGAATAAATACATGTAAACCCTTTATTACACAAACACAAGAAGGTCCTAGAGGAGAATAAATACACATAAACCCTTTATTACACAAACACAAGAAGGTCCTAGAGGAGAATAAATACATATAAACCCTTTATTACACAAACACAAGAAGGTCCTAGAGAATAAATACATATAAAGCCTTTATTACACAAACACGAGAAGGTCCTAGAGGAGAATAAATACATATAAACCCTTTATTACACAAACACAAGAAGGTCCTAGAGAATAGATACATATAAACCCTTTATTACACAAACACGAGAAGGTTCTAGAGGAGAATAAATACATATAAAGCCTTTATTACACAAACACAAGAAGGTCCTAGAGGAGAATAAATACATATAAAGCCTTTATTACACAAACACGAGAAGGTCCTAGAGGAGAATAAATACACATAAACCCTTTATTACACAAACACGAGAAGGTTCTAGAGGAGAATAAATACATATAAAGCCTTTATTACACAAACACAAGAAGGTCCTAGAGGAGAATAAATACATATAAAGCCTTTATTACACAAACACAAGAAGGTCCTAGAGGAGAATAAATACACATAAAGCCTTTATTACACAAACACGAGAAGGTCCTAGAGGAGAATAAATACATATAAACCCTTTATTACACAAACACAAGAAGGTCCTAGAGGAGAATAAATACATATAAACTGTTTATTACAGAACGATGCAGATATACATCAGGACATATCAGGAGGACAAGAGGAGAAAAGCATTAATGCAGGAAAACTAGGGAGGTTTAGTCTTTGACATGATTATTAGAAAAGTGATTAAAATATAATGAAATGGAACGTTTGAATACTTTTTTGAACATAACTTCATTTGAAACAAATGTTTTTAGACAAACAACTATCAGTTATAATGGAAACTTTACAAACATTAACATTTGTTCACGTCTGACTGGGTTTGTTTGAACTCTGTCAGACTTCACAAAAGTATTTTATTTAAATGTTATCATCTGAAACTGTAACGGCTTGAATTATGGTTTCAAGAAATACAGTTTCTGTTCAAATCCATTCCATAAATGATTCCATTTGTTATTTTAAAGATGAAAATAATGTTTTTTATAAGGTGATTTAGTTCCAGCTGGTATTTTTAAGACATGAGAACAACCGACTGAACACAGAATAGAATCAAGTTCTTTTTCAAGGAAACAAACTAGAACTCTAACCAATGAGGGACGAGAGACTGACTGACTACTGAGGAGGAGGAGGAGGAGGAGGAGGAGGAGGAAGAACCGTGTCGTTTAAATCTCTTGAATGATACGTTAGCCGCTTTAAAGATGGCGTGATAAAAGCTGGTTGTAATTTTGATGCTGCTATTACGGATGATGTGTTCTACATCCATCACCCACCACTGATCAATACTCTCTACCAGGGAGGGGAGGGGCCATTGATTTTATAACAGTCACTAAAGGATAGAAGGTCCAATGTTTAAACCTGCAGACCCCCTGAAGCAGCAGAAGATGGTAAAGATAAAGGCAGATCTGTTCTTTGAAGACCACTGGTGTGAACTTCCTGCCTGCTGTCCTTCAGTGCGGCAGCAAATGACCCGTTCTGATGAAGAGCCCGTATCTAAGTGCTGAACCGTCAGCTGGACTGTCGCCTAATGTGATGTTTACGGTCCGAACTCAGGCTTCTGAATCCTGCTGCTGAACTGAGTATTTGAAGCGCTCCTAGTCTGAAGGACCGGAGCAGAAGAAAGGTTCTGCCAGCATTGTGTAGGTGTTCAGATTTGATGAAATAAAGGAACCATCACTCTTTCCCTTCTGGAACCTTGGCTCTGAGTTTAAGAGCTGAATAAAAGAGTTTTTATTTTGTTATACGGTGGCTTTGTTCCTCCACAGATCCAGATGGATTATCAGTCAATCAATCTGGCTTTAACTAGTAATGCAGAGTCCTTTTATTCCTGGTGTGTCCATTATCCTCTACGTTAGTCTGATTCAGCATAATGTCGCTAAAGAGGCACCAAATGGCACAAATCATCTTAAATGGACTTTATGACGACACATTATGGCCCGTCTGCTGCAGAGATAAGAACCAGTAACGGGTCAAACTGGGCTGCTTTTACACAAGAAGCTGAATCCACACAGAAAAATGTCAAATCTGACCCTGAAAGGCACCAAAAGAACCGGTAATAGAACCAGCGCTCTTCCTCAGACGGAGCGGAAAGATGCAACAATGTTTGTGTTTTATGAGTTTGAAGGAGTTACTGAGGGTGAAAGACCCGTTTGTCTGGGTCTTCTTCAGGACCGGCTCTTCATCAGGCTTCTACCTGACAGAACAGATTACTCACACATAGTAACAGATTACCCACACATAGTAACAGATTACTCACACATAGTAACAGATTACTCACACATAGTAAAAGATTACTGACACATAGTAACAGATTACCCACACACAGTAACAGATTACTCACACATAGTAACAGATTAATCACACATAGTAACAGATTACCCACACATAGTAACAGATTACCCACACATACTAACAGATTACTCACACATTGTAACAGATTACTCATGTATAGTAACAGATTACTCATGTATAGTAACAGATTACTCATGTATAGTAACAGATTACTCACAGATAGTAACAGATTACTCATGTATAGTAACAGATTATTCATATATAGTAACAGATTATTCACACATAGTAACAGATTACTCACACATAGTAAAAGATTACTCACACATAGTAACAGATTACCCACACATAGTAACAGATTACTCATGTATAGTAACAGAATGCTCACGTATAGTAACAGATTACTCACACATAGTAACAGATTACCCACACATAGTAACAGATTACTCATGTATAGTAACAGATTATTCATGTATAGTAAGAGATTACTCATGTATAGTAACAGATTACTCAAACATTTTGTTTTTGTTTTTTAGAAGCAAATCATTTCATCGTCTTTCTGCCAAACCGCCTTAAATGTGAGAATCCTTCTCTAGAGCCAGTTGTCAGTTTGTCTCTTCTCAGCTACTGTACGAACATGGAAGAGGACACGCCCACTCTAGAGATGTTTTATAAGCTAACGTTAAAAACGAGTTTTTGTTTTAAAGTGATTATACATTAAAGAAAAGAGTTTCTGGTATCAGGTTCTATTCATTCAGAGAGAAAAGCCTAAATGTTACAGGCTGAACCTTAAAGTGTGGAATGTTTAAAGAGGACAAACACAAAAGTTATAACTTGGCTGCAGAAGCAGAAAATGAAGCGTATGTTTCTTCATCATTAACGCTGTCGTTCTTGAGGACGTGTGATGAGAAACCCGCCTGCCGTCAGTTATACAATTATAATGAGCCTCATTCATGGTGAAGTGCATTATGGGTGATGAAATTAGATCACAGCCCGTCTCATGGAACGACTCTACATGAAACACAATGTGACGATGGAACAAGTGACTAACTGAATTGAACTTGAATGTAATTTCATTTTCATTGTAATGTTTTATCCAAGGTTAGTGAGTGATGAAGAAGAACGAAGAGCGCCGATTGTTTGTTCCTAAAGCTCTTGACTAAAAACTTCTACAAAGCGTAAAGAGAGGGAGGCGAGTGTTTTAAATGTGGACATGGAGTTCTGACACGCTGGTTTATTCCATCATAAAGGACAGATTTGACTCCAGCATGTTTCAGAGCAGCGACTCTGACTCTTGAAGAGACTCTGGCAGAAGTTTTTCTCAGAGGCGTCAGACGTAAGATGTTTGCTGAAATCAGCAGACTGCAGTAAAATGTCATCGGTTGAACCAGCAGGGGAGTTTAGGAGGCTGTTCAGGATCCAAGCAGCTGATTTCCTGTCAGATCAGCTGATGATGAAGCAGCGGGCGACTCCTGGTGTTTCATCAACCGTCTCCAGAACGCAGCTTCTTCCTGATGGAACTGCTGCCATCGACCTTCAATGATGTCATGGAAAAGAAACACCTGAATAGAAGTTAAAGATTAAATTCATTTTAGTTTATTGATCTGAAGCATTGGACGAATATTTAAAAAAAAATTGTTCTCCATCGTCTCAGAGTTGGAAGAAGCCTGAGGGATGGAATAAAAGTGTATCAGTGCTGATTTTCAAGGAACACGGGTGATGTTCAGAGATGTAGCAGCTACAGAGAGAGGAATCTGATGAACCAGGAGTGAAGGGAAAGGTTTCCAAGATGGAGGTGAGAGCAGTTTTGCTGGATGGTTTAGAGACGGTGGTTCTGAGCAGAAGACAGGAGGCAGAGCTGAAGATGTTCAGATGTTCTCTGGGAATGAGGAGGAAGGACAGGATTAGAAAGGAGACATCAGAGGGACAGTCCAGGTTAGACGTCCTGGAGACAAAGTCAGAGAGGACAGACTGAGATGGTTCTGACCCGTGAAGAAGAGGAGGGATAGTGGATCTACTGGTAGAAGGATGCTGGAGATGGAGCTGCAGGCAGGAGAAGAAGGGGAGGAGCAGAGAGGAGGTTTCTGGATGTGGTGGGGGAGGACATGCAGTTGGTTTGTGTGAGAGGAAGATGCAGAGGACAGGGTGAGATTGAAACGGAAGACCCGATGTGGCGAGCCATGAAGCGACCAGCTCAGAAGATGAGACACATTTGATGAAGTTGGCTTTCATGTTGTTTGGTCTGTTTGCAGCAAACATCATGAGTGGTTTGGAAACATGTTTGACGTCTTTTGCTTTTTTTCCCATGGATTTATCTGGAATCAAGGAGGAACCAGCCTGAAAGACTGGCAGCTCCAGACACAATTAGACTGTATCTATGCAGTAAAAGAGAAGATTGCTCTCCCTCCAGGCTTAAACGTATAATTACGCCATCGTCGCTCCACACCGGCCATATTTTACTGCTATCTGTTAATTGAAGGAAAAGGAGGGTCGTTCTGTAGCGAGGGTGAAGGAGATGTTTCACCTGCATTCACCTGCTGAGAATAAAGAATAAAACTCTTCATCTCTGTAATGGGATTTCACCCTGAGGATAGAGTTTTAATAGTCAGGGATTCTCTCCCACTGAGAGAACGTCATTAACGGTTCTGTATTTAAACACTGCCATCATTTTTCAGGAGGGTTGGTGTGTCTCATTTATCAGCAGAAAAGTTGAGTTCAGACACAGGTAAGTTCCTTACCTGTGTCTGAACTCAGACTCCAGCTCCTAAATGGAGCTTAGGAGGGAAGTACACTGTAAAAAATAAAAATAATAAAAAAAATAATCTGTATAAATTACTGCACAATACTGACAGCTGTGATTGTCAGAATTTTATCGTGAAAGAATATCCACGTACAACACGTCTTTTGTTTTTTGTGTTTAGGGGTAATATCCTTTACCTGCTATTTTATTGTTGATATTCTTGCAGCTAAAGCTGCAGGTTTTTTACTGTAAATGATATAGAATTTCTGTGCAGTTTCATGAATGATAGAATCGGGTTGGAGACATACATTTTGTTTGCAGAGGGAAAATTTCCCCAGATTAGCAGCAGATGATGTTTGATGTGATCTAGATGCCAGATGAGGTAAATTCTACATTTTTCCCTGGGGGATATGGGATTTCTGTAGGAGGAAGAGTTGATGTCATGTTGTCTCTGGTAGAAGCAGTGCTGGTCAGTTTCCTGAGATCACTCATCTGAACAGTAGGAGGTGATGGATTGGATTAGATGTGTGTGGGGAGACCAGTGTTTCGTTTAAAATCAATTCAAACTCGCTTACCTCCTCAAAGCAGTGCTGAAGTTTGTTGGTTTGATATCAGATCTGTCTGTGTTGCTGAAGTTGGTTGGTTTGATATGGGAGCTGTCTCTGGTGCTGAAGTTGGATTGAATTGATATCAGATCCGTCTGCGGTGCTGAAATTGGTTCGAATTGATATTTGAGCTGTCTGTTGTGCTTAAGTGGTTGGTATGATATAGGAGCTGTCTGTGGTGTTGAAGGTGGGTAATTTGATATCAGATCTGTCTGTGGTGCTGAAGTTGGTTTGAGTTGAAATTCGAGCTGTCTGTGGTGCTGAAGTGGTTGGTTTGATATCGGAGTTGTCTTTGGTGCTGAAGTAGTTGGTTTGATTTTAGATCTGTCTGTGGTGCTGAAGTTGAATTGAATTGATATTCGAGCAGTCTGTGGTGCCGAATTCGGTTTTAGTAGATATAGGAGCTGTCTGTGGTGCTAAAATTGGTTTGAATTCATATTTGAGCTGTCTGTGGTGTTGAAGGCAGTTGTTTTGATATCAGATCTGTCTATGGTGCTGAAGTTCCTTTGAATTGATATTCAAGCTGTCTGTGGTGCCGAAGTCGGTTTGAGTTGATAGTTGAGCTGGCTGTGGTGCTGAAGGGGTTGGTTTGATATCGGAGCGGTCTCTGGTGTTGGAGTTGATTTTAGTTGATATTCCAGCTATCTGTGGCGCTGAAGTTGGTCTTTTACTTGATATTTGAGCTGTCTGTGGTGCTGAAGGGGTTGGTTCTATATCGGAGCTGTCTGTGGTGCTGAAGGGGTTGGTTTGATATCGGAGCTGTCTGTGGTAATGAAGTGGTTGGTTTGATATCGGAGCTGTCTGTGGTGCTGAAGGGGTTGGTTTGATATCGGAGCTGTCTGTGGTGCTGAAGGGGTTGGTTTGATATCGGAGCTGTCTGTGGTGCTGAAGTGGTTGGTTTGATATCGGAGCTGTCTGTGGTGCTGAAGTGGTTGGTTTGATATCGGAGCTGTCTTTGGTGCTGAAATGGTTGGTTTGATATAGGAGCTGTCTGTGGTGCTGAAGTTGGTTTCAGTTAAGTCTGTGATCCTGAAATTGGTTGTTGAGATATCGGAACTGTCTTTGGTGCTGAAGTGATTGGTTTGATATAGGAGCTGTCTTTGGTGCTGAAGTGGTTGGTTTGATATAGGAGCTGTCTGTGGTGCTGTAGTTGGTTTTAGTTGACATTTCAGCTGTCTGGTGTCCTGAAGTTGGTTGGTTTGATTTTCAACCTGTCTGTGGTGCTGAAGTTGGTTTGAATTGATATTCGAGCTGTCTGTAGTGCCGATTTCGGTTTTAGTTGATAATGGAACTGTCTGTGGTTCTGAAATTGGTTGTTGAGATACTGGAACTGTCTGTGGTGCTGAAGTGGTTGGTCTTATATAGGAACTGGCTTTGATGCTGAAGTAGTTGGTTTTGATATAGGAGCTGTCTGTGGTGCTGACGTTGGTTTTATTTGACATTCCAGCTGTCTGGTGTCCTGAAGTTGGTTTGTTTGATTTTCAACCTGTCTGTGGTGCTGAAGTTGGTTTAAGTTGATATTTCAGCTGTCTGTGGTGCTGAAGTTGTTGTTTTGATATAGGAGCTATCTGTGGTGCCGAAGTCGGTTTGAGTTGATATTTGAGCTGTCTGTGGTGCTGAAGTTTGTTTGAATTGATATCAGAGCCGTTTGTTGTGCTGAAGTTGGTTTGAAATGATATTCGAGCGTTCTGTGGTGCTGAAGTGGCTGGTTTGATATAGGAGCTGTCTGTGGTGCTGAAGGGGTTTGTTTGATATCAGATCGTTCTGTGGTGCTGAAGTTGGTTTTAGTTGATATTCGAGCTGTCTGTGGTACTGAAGTGGTTGGTCTGATATAAGAGCTGTCTGTGGTGCTGAAGTTGGTTGGTTGATATTCGAGCTGTGTGTGGTGCTGAAGTTTGTTTTAGTTTATATTCGAGCTGTCTGTGGTGCTGAAGTTGGTTGGTTTTATATTTGAGCGGCCTGTGGTGCTGAAGTTGGTTGGTTTTATAGTCGAGCTGTCTGTGGTGCTGAAGTTGGTTTTAGTTTATATTCGAGCTGTCTGTGGTGCTGAAGTGTTTGGTCTGATGTAGGAGCGGTCTGTGGTGCTGAAGTTGGTTTGTTTGATATCAGATCTGTCTGTGGTGCTGAAAGTGGCTGGTTTGCTATCGGAGCATCTGTGGTGCTGAAGCGGTTGGTTTGATATCGGAGCTGTCTGTGGTGCTGAAGCAGGGATGATCAGTCTGACTGCATGAGAGTAAGAGGTTTTTCAATAGTTTCTCAGCAGTTTCTGATCAGCATTTATCTCATTTAAAGGAAAGAGTGACTCATCACCATGGCATCAAACTGTTTGGAGAGACTCCTGCAGCTTTTTCAACATGCTCAAGCCTTGTATCTGAATTCACTCTTGTTATTGTTTAGGTTTTCATCTTTACATACAATTCAAAAAATAACTAACTGAGAGGAAAGTCTCTCCGCATCTCCACCAACTGATGAATTATACTAAAGGTATAAAGGTGCATCTCTCATATTAAGTTATTTCAGTTTACGTATTGTAATATTTTATTTTATTTGACTTAATTTCTCACTTTGCTCACATTCACTTATATTATGGCCCATCGACATGATATGATTCATCCACCGCTCAGAGACACATCCTGCAGACGACATAATGTCTTTGAGTTTATTCCTGTTGGTGCTCACTAGAATAATGAGTCTCTTAATGTCGACACATGGCCGCCTCACACTGCCAGCTGATTAAAATATGGTGGACATGACGGAGGATGTGGAGCCAAGGCACAAATGTTGCTACCTTCCCACCTGCTACTCACATAGGATTTCCTCGTAGACTTGCAATGCATGATGGGAAGACCATCTGATGATGTTGGATGAGTATCCACAGCACATGTCTCTGAAACAAGAGAGACAGACGGAGGATAGCTACTGGTTCGCTGCTTTTGGACAATAAAACCACCCAAAGCTAGAAAACTATATATATCAACCACAGACATTTAAATATATGTGTTTACCTTTATCCTTCCTCTCTTTGGTCCTACTTATCTTAAACACAAGAAGATACCTACAAATCTGTGGGTTCTGGAGACTTCTAGGTACTAAATTTATATTTGTAAGCACTTTAAAGATGTCAGGCTGACTCTGTTGGATACTTGATGCTTTTGTATTTAGGTGACAGAGTTCTGATTCTTTTCATCTCACATCAAAAAGATTGATAATGCACCGCTGCAGGTGAAATCATTTGCTGATGCACAGAGGGAATCCAGAATGAATGTATCCTAAAGTTACCTCAGAGACGGAGTTAGCCTGCAGCCACGATGCTGCGCTCCATTCTATTCACCCTGGGGACCAGCCGAGAGGGGTCACCCCTTTATTCTTCTTAGGTTCTGATTCTGCTTTTATTGCAAACATCAGTCTTCAATAAAAGGAAATTATCCATACCGGTAAAGGAGAGATATATTTTCCAACCACCTCTGCCGGTACATTAATCACAGCATGTGTTTAAATGTAAGGCTGTCAGACTGTTAATTATAAAATATCTACCAGTTGCTGGTAAAATCACAGCGACACTGGAGGTTCTGAGAAGATGAACAAACATGGAAGGACGAACCTCCAGACCTTCATCTAGACTTTTATTCACTCGTATCAGCATTCATCTGTGTCCTCTGTGTGGACCAACCCAAACACCTCAGCGGTTAAATGGTCCACATCAGAACTCATTTATTGTCTCGGACCAGAACATCTCAGGCTAACTCTCCTACAGAACCCTGTGGCCGGGTCTGATGTCTCCTCTGCTGATTCCTGTGGACCCGCTGGGCTGAACGAAGGCATTCTGACGTGGGACGCATCTTAAGGTGTCCACAGAGACTTCAGGACTAAATCACCACAGACTGAATCACAGACACGTGATTGTAGGAGAAGAGGAGAAAGACATTTATCAGGATACTTTGAAGCAGTTTTCATCAGCGGGTCCGGTTCAGTGCCAGACTCTCTAAATGCTGCATGATGAATGCAGACAGAACCGCGTGACTCTTTGTTTTAGTCGGACTGAATAAAAATGACTTTATTGAAGACGAGGGAACAAAAGTAAAGGTGCTTGTCCTGATTTACACTCAGGATTCCACATAATAACCTTTAGAGCCTCTTTTCTCTGACGAAGGCTGGTTCTGGTTCCTCTGACCCATTATCATGGTGAGCTGCTGGAAGAAAAGAACTTCTCTTAATGAGACTCTTTTACATCCGCTGGAGAAGGTGAGAGTGACCTTCAATAGAGACTGTTATGAACCAACGGGGAACTCTGGACCTGTCAGGGACACAAGTTCCAAAAGTCTGTGGGAACATCTCTCCCAGAGGTCCAGCGGTGTGTGGGAACATCTCTCCCAGTGGTCCAGTGGTGTGTGGGAACATCTCTCCCAGAGGTCCAGTGGTGTGTGGGAACATCTCTCCCAGTGGTCCAGTGGTGTGTGGGAACATCTCTCCCAGAGGTCCAGTGGTGTGTGGGAACATCTCTCCCAGAGGTCCAGTGGTGTGTGGGAACATCTCTCCCAGTGGTCCAGTGGTGTGTGGGAACATCTCTCCCATAGGTCCAGTGGTGTGTGGGAACATCTCTCCCAGAGATCCAGCGGTGTGTGGGAACATCTCTCCCTGAGGTCCAGCGGTGTGTGGGAACATCTCTCCCAGAGGTCCAGTGGTGTGTGGGAACATCTCTCCCAGAGATCCAGTGGTGTGTGGGAACATCTCTCCCAGAGGTCCAGCGGTGTGTGGGAACATCTCTGGGAGAGATGTTCCCACACACCGATGATGAGGTTCATCCTTCATGCTGGTTGATCACCCTGAGCGTTGCTCCACTGTGAGGCATCCTGCACCTTCAGATGATCAGAGAAGAGCGCCTAATAACAACTACACTGGAAAAAAATTGCGGTTAGCCCCAGGGCTCCGTCCTCGGCCCCTTACCCTTCAGCATGTACGTGCTGCCAGTGGGTCCTATGACTGAGTGATTGTGTCTTCTATCCAGTAGAATGAGTGAGTTTATTAGGATTCAGACAAATGTACCTGCTCATGTTTTGAGTTTTTACAGTGTAAGTCTTTCTGGAGTTTTTACAGTGTAAGTCTTTCTGGAGTTTTTACAGTTTAAGTCTTTCTGGAGTTTTTTACAGTGTAAGTCTTTCTTGAGTTTTTACAGTGTAAGTCTTTCTGGAGTTTTTACTGTGTAAGTCTTTCTGGAGTTTTTACAGTTTAAGTCTTTCTGGAGTTTTTACAGTGTAAGTCTTTCTGGAGTTTTTACAGTGTAAGTCTTTCTGGAGTTTTTACAGTGTAAGTCTTTCTTGTGGTAGAAATGTATTTTACCCTGCAGCTGTTTCTCCGGGGGAATTCTTGGACGGGATGAATTACTGCTCGTCAAAACAAAACCTCATCAAAGACGATTTGCAAATTTATTTTTGCAAACTATAAGTTAATACTTGAATACAAAAGAAAATATTTCTCTGAGCTCACAGGGAAGAAAATAACGTGTGTTTAGGAAGACGGCTCGCATTATTCCCAGAAGTCCTTTCAGCGTTCTCCTGAGTCTAACTGACCTCCAGGTGGATCCAATCATCTGGAGCTAATTACCTGCTGCTACCTGAGAAAACACCGATTCTACAGCCGAAATATAAACTCATCCTCACACGTGATGAAGACGCTGTGAGGAGTCAGATACTCATCCTCACACGTGATGAAGACGCTGTGAGGAGTCAGATACTCATCCTCTCAGGTGAGGAAGACGCTGTGAGGAGTCAGAGAGGAGATGAGGGGAAGTATGGACTCTTGGTTACACCAGATACTCCCAGCGTTGATTATTGAAGAGGAGGTTTCATAAACAGGGAGGAGGATCTCAAGCTTCAGTGGAGTAAGAGTTTAAGTAATCACATTACCAGGAGCTGCTGCTGATGCTCTAGGTGTTTTGTGACAGATGGGTCAGGTGGTCTGAGCCAATCACATCTCTCTAAACGGTCAACAACAGGTTCAAGGACCGCTCAGAGTGAAGGATTTTACTGCCACAGGAGTTATTTTTAACTAGTATAGATAGATAGATAGATAGATAGCCTTTATTAGTCCCACAATGGGGAAATTGCAATGTATAATATAATAACACAATATAAATGTGATTATAATAATAAAAATTATAATAATAATAATACATTTAATTTATAATGCACTTTACATTTGGATCAAATCTCAAAGTGCTACAAAGTAAAAGCAGATAAAAGCGTCAATAAAAAATATAATAATAACTATATAAAAGCCTGACCAAAAAGCAGCAATGTTAATTAAAGTTATAGGTTCTGATAAAAAGGAAAGTTTTAAGTCCTTTTTTTAAATGTGTCAGTCATCTGTGGAGCCCTGAGATGGTCAAGGAGGGCATTCCACAGACGAGGGGCAGCAGAACAGAAAGCCCGATCACCCATGGTGCTGAGCTTAGTCCGGGGAAGGAGGAGGCGGTATGAGTGGGTAGAACGGAGGGATGGTGTTGAGGTCAGTGGGGTGAGAAGTTCTTTTAAGTAGGGGGGTGCGTTACCATGGATGCACTGGTGAGTGAGGAGAGAGATCTTATAATCAATCCTGGTGGAGATGGGAAGCCAATGAAGGGAATGAAGAACAGGGGTGATGTGTTCGTGTTTACGAACTCTCATCAGGATCCTTCAGATGTTTCGAACATACTGAAGTCTTTGAAGACTTTTATCAGGGATCCCGATGAGAATTGATGAAGGTCGTTACAGTAATCCAGTCTGGAGGAGAAGAACGCGTGAAATAGCTTTTCAGCATCACTCAAGGTTAGTGAAGAACGGAGTTTGGAAATATTTCTGAGATGGTGAAAGGAGATCTTGCAGATGTGTTTGATGTGGGATTCAGAAGTGAGTTGAGGGTCAAATCTTACGCCGAGGTTGGTGACTGATGAAGAGAGGGGAATGTCGTGACCAGAGAAGGTAATACTGGTTCTGGAGGAAGACTGGGTCTGATGAAGGGTGCCAATTAAAATAGCTTCGGTTTTGGAGCTGTTCAACTGGAGAAAGTTGTTTTTCATCCACACCTTCATCTCCTCCAGACAAGCACGGAGAGAGAGGATGATGATGATTATCCGTCAGAACCAGAACTTAGAAACAAGATTTAACCAAACCGTAGATTTGACCTGAGTGAAAGGACAAGAAATACAAACATTCCATTACAAATGGTTCCAACAGGAAGTAAAGGGACGCGTCTGGGTTTATACTCACTTATAAATGTAGAACAAACTTTCATTTAAAGATGTTTGTTTATTCCATGTCAGCATTATTAAAACCAACAACACCATCTAATCAGGATCATCCATCACCTGTGTGTGTGTGTGTGTGTGTGTGTGTGTGTGTGTGTGTGTGTGTGTGTGTGTGTGTGTGTGTATATGTGTGTGTGTGTGTGTGTGTGTGTGTGTGTGTGTGTTTACCCTCCTGATTGTGTGTTTTGTCTCAACACTTCATTTCATCTTTCTGTTTTCCTGACCTTCGTCAGCAGCTTCATCACTCACACGGCGCTCAGGCGTCTAAATGAATCATTTAGCAGGAATTTGTTTCCCTTTAAGGCCAGAAAAAAAAACATCCCAAACAATTTCTTACTCCGGACCAAAACATTTACTCTCACATTCCCACTTAAGCTGCAGCTCTGAGACGTTTCTCTCGGGACCTGAACGTTTGTAGACGAAGTAAAACCTGCAGAATATTTTAATTCTGTACGTCTATCGCTCCGTTTCCATCCGTCCCTCTGAGGACGCTCACAGCCGTTTGTCCTCGGCGCTGCCTTCTCCTCGGTAGGACCGGGACCTTTCTTCCTCCTCGGCGCAGCAGGAGCAGACGGAGGCAGAAGTAGGAGAACGTCGGACCTGCTGCCGATCCGTGAGGCGGGAATGTCTTTGTCGCGTATTTTGGCTGCTGGGCTGCATCTTCTGTTCGCTGGAGAAACGTCAGAATATCCTGCTTCAATTTTACAGTGAATGTCCCTCAAAGGTTCGGGTCAGGTCTGATCCATGTGTGACTCCAGAAATAAGGGGTTCATTTTCCAGAGTGGTGTCATCAGAAGTAAGGAGAGGTGAATGAGGAAACACCGGAGGGCTAGAAAACTACATATGTGGATAAACTGAAAAAAATAGACTTACACTGTAAAAATGAATGTGGATAAACTGAAGAAAAAAGTTATTTTCAACTTAAATTGTTTAATTGTCTGTTATTAAGTCTAAGTTCATGAGATCCCCTAAAGGTCAGGGATATGATGGAATATGGAATCATCTCCACCGCTGCAGATCCTTCTCGTTTAAGCGGTAACTCATGTTTACGATCATTTTCAAATTTTACCCCACACAGACCTCAGGGGAGGAAGAACTGGACTGATTTTGGGAAAGGTCCAGCTGGATATTTTTGAGTCTGTGGTGGAGTTTAACTCCAAAGGTTCTCAGGCCATGATTTCTCAACCGTTGGTCCGTTTTTGTTGAACGTGAATGGAGTCGAGGAGATCTATCTTATGTCGTATTTTATTCTAGAAGTTCATGTTTTATTGATTCGGGGAGTTTTGTTTTTGGGACAAAATGGGTTAACTCAGGGTGTGTGTGTGTGCTTGTAGAACCCAGGGGATTGGTGGCTTCTCGGGGATACATTCTTACACGCGACAGTAAAGAACTTTTGTTTCCTTCAGTCCATTTCTTCTCTCCTGCTGCTCCCACTGAGCCCACATCAGTGAGCTGTGGGACGTCTGCTGGGGCAGCAGCTTCCACGCTGAAGGAACCTGTAATTCAAAAGAACCGAAGGACTTTGTTGATTGTCATATTTTTTAATCAATCAGATTTCAGAAGTTGTCGTCTAGGGCGTCTTCTTCATCAGTTTTATTTGTTACAGCATTAGTCCCACAGCATTTAATCAAATATCTAAGCGTTTGATTTCAGGTTTTGACTGAACGATTTCCTCGGAGGTCACTGAAGAATCATGTTTTTTTTAAATATTTTATAGAGCTGTTATTTTGAAACTATTTATATGACATCATCGCTGTTGTGTAATGAAATATTGCCCACGAGGAGAGGGATTCTCCACTCTCTGAGATTCTCTTCCTATTCCCTTCAGTTCATTTTGAGCAGCTTCAGTTTTCAGATTCTTAATGAGCCTCTTGCGTCTCCTTCCAGCTCCCCACAGCGGTAGATCTATGCTGTGGTAGATCTATGCTGCGGTAGCTCTATGCTGTGGTAGAGCTATGCTGTGGTAGATCTATGCTGTGGTAGATCTATGCTGTGGTAGCTCTATGCTGTGGTAGAGCTATGCTGTGGTAGCTCTATGCTGTGGTAGAGCTATGCTGTGGTAGATCTATGCTGTGGTAGCTCTATGCTGTGGTAGAGCTATGCTGTGGTAGCTCTATGCTGTGGTAGAGCTATGCTGTGGTAGATCTATGCTGTGGTAGATCTATGCTGTGGTAGCTCTATGCTGTGGTAGAGCTATGCTGTGGTAGCTCTATGCTGTGGTAGAGCTATGCTGTGGTAGATCTATGCTGTGGTAGCTCTATGCTGTGGTAGAGCTATGCTGTGGTAGATCTATGCTGCGGTAGCTCTATGCTGTGGTAGATCTATGCTGTGGTAGCTCTATGCTGTGGTAGAGCTATGCTGTGGTAGCTCTATGCTGTGGTAGCTCTATGCTGTGGTAGAGCTATGCTGTGGTAGCTCTGTGCTGTGGTAGAGCTATGCTGTGGTAGATCTATGCTGTGGTAGCTCTATGCTGTGGTAGAGCTATGCTGTGGTAGAGCTATGCTGTGGTAGCTCTATGCTGTGGTAACTTTAGGATGTGATAGCTCTATGCTGTAGTTGCGCTACGCTGTGGTAACTTTCAGTCTGGTAACTTTAGGCTGTGGTAACCCTTCACTGTGGTAGCTCTACACTATGGTTGCTCTATGCAGCGGTTACTTTTCGTTGTGGTAGCTCTATGCTGTGGTGGCCATGCACTCTGGTAGCTCTTCACTGTAGATGTTCTATGCTGTGGTAGCTATACGCTGTGGTAGCTCTGAGCTGTGGTAGCCTTTGCTGTGGTAGCTCTACACTGTATTTGCTCTATGCTTTGTTAGCTCTATGCTGTGGTAAATTTATGCTGTTGTAAAGCTATGCTTTGGTAGCTTTAGGCTGTGGTTATTTTACGCTGTGGTAGCTCTATGCTGTGATAGTTCAATGATGTGCTTCCTCTATGCTGTTGTAGCTCTATGCTGTGGTTGCTCTATGCAGTGGTTACTTTATGCTGTGCTAGCTCTACGGTGTGGTTGCTCTAGGCTGTAGTAGCTCTACATGGTGATTGCTCTAGCTGCCTCTGACCTGCGCTGTGATTACTAGCATGCGTGACACTCAGTGACCCTTAAAGAGAAAAGCTGAAAGAAGGTCTGATTAGTCCGATGGTTCCGTATGAACGGACTGGAGGAGATCTTTCTCCTGTACTTCATATCAGGAGGACAGCTTGTACAATGCAGGGGATTGGGGGCTTTTGGGAACATTCACCTGAGGGTATGAACGAGGGCGTCGCTCCAGTTCTGAGCAGTGAGTCTAAAAGGAACCTACTCTATACAACATTTCCCCTTCTTCCTCATCTCATGTCTGAATAAGCAGCATTACCCAAAAATAGACGGTCTCCTGTTTATTAATAACAATAATAATAGTACTAATAATAATAATAATAAAAGTAACAATAATAATATTAATAATAATAATAATAATAGTAATAATAATAATAATAGTAATAATAATAATAATAATAATAGTAATAATAATAATAATAATAATAATAATAGTAATAATAACAATAATAATAGTAATAACAGTAATAATAATAATAGTAACAATAATAATAGTACTAATAATAATAATAATAATAGTAATAATAGTAATAATTATAATAATAATACTAGTAATTATAATAATAATAATAATAATAATAATAATAATAATAGTAATAACAATAATAATAGTAATAATAATAATAGCAACAGCAGCAAAATGTTCTGTTTGTTGGGTCTGGATTCCTGCTGATGGCACTGACCAGAGAATCACAGACAACTACATGTAAAACATTTTTCTCCTTTACTTTCAAAGAGTCGAGTTCTTCACAGAATCTCTGTCACCAGAATCATGGAGAAGGAATGTTGGTCCAATAAAGCTGCAGGAATTTAGCCTGGAGTCTCGTTTACCGTCTCCAACCGAAACAACCTTCAGAAAGATGAGGACCGTATTAAAACTGTGAGGCGTCTGATGAAACGACATGTTAGTATAATTACTCTTTGTAGAAAGTTGAAACAATACTGATAACAAATAAAAATATTATCATGAACTCAACAAAACATTATTTTCATCGTGTGAGTGACAAGTTTGTCAGCTGAGTCCCCCTAAAGACCTGAGTCCCCCTAAAGACCTGAGTCCCCCTAAAGACCTGAGTCCCCCTAAAGAGCTGAGTCCCCCTGAAGACCTGAGTCCCCCTAAAGACCTGAGTCCCCTAAAGACCTGAGTCCCCTAAAGACCTGAGTCCCCCTAAAGACCTGAGTCCCCTAAAGACCTGAGTCCCCTAAAGACCTGAGT
>JBBDHG010000225.1:57500-67500 GCA_037951165.1 Lophius americanus | reverse complement strand
GGAAGTATTAATGGAGTCGGATCCATCTTTGCTTGGGGCCGGGATGAGGGAAAGTTCTTTGTTGAGAAAGAAATACCTGTTTCTGAACGTTTCCTTCTAGTCTTCATTATCTTCAGGTCCGGTGTAGAGTTCTGCTCACAAACTGAACCACCTGATATATAATATGCATAATGTTCAGAACCGACTGAGCAGCGGTCAAACAATGTTGAAGTAAAGCAGAAAACAAGCAGAGGTTCAGTGTAAACAAGCTGAGAGTTTCTCAGGAAACAGAACCATGACCTTTAGGAGAGGAATATTGTAACATAAGGCTTTTCATTTTTCTGGGAGTTAAACGGATTCCAAAAGTGGTTCCTGTCCTGTCTGTGTAATGCAGTATTACAGCAGTAATACTGTCTGTGTAATGCAGTATTACAGCAGTATTACTGTCTGTGTAATGCAGTATTACAGCAGTATTACTGTCTGTGTAATGCAGTATTACAGCAGTATTACTGTCTGTGTACTGCTGTTCTACTATATATGTATTGCGGTATTACCTAGTGATCAACTAAGTGAAGTTACATAATTGTAATGTTTCCAGTAACGTGGTGTTGTTTCTGTAAACAGGTATGGAATATGCTTGTATTGGAGTACGTGAGGCCAGTATTGGCACTGATACTGCTAGTATGCATGTCCAATGTAGACGAGAAGACAAAGACATCATTTCAGTCTAGTAGTTTTACCCGTTACTTTGAATCCGTCATAGCTTTTACTTTATTTATTTTGCTCGTACCACATCCTGCATGAGATGAAGAATACAACTTTCCAGGCTGGAGATTCCTCCAGTGAAGAGATAAGTTAAAACAGACACTAATGTTGCTGGAGATGGGTTTAACCGGGCACTTATGTGGGAGGAGATGGGTTTAAACAGACAATGGGGTTGTTGGAGATGAGTTTAAACAGGCACTGATGTTGGTGGAGATTGATTTAAACAGACACTGGTGATGTCGGTGGAGTTGAGTTTAAATGGACACGGATGATGTCGGTGGAGATTAGTTTAAACGGTTACTGATGATATCGGTGGAGATGAGTTTAAGCAAATACTAATGTTGGAGGAGAAAGGTTCAAACAAACACTGATGTTGAAGGAGATGAGTTTAAACGGACACTGATGTTGGTGGAGATGGATTTAAATGGACACTGTTGATGTCGGTGGAGATGAGTTTAAATGGACACTGATGATGTCGATGGAGTTGTGTTTAAACGGACACTGATGATGTCGGTGGAGATGGATTTAAATGTAGTCTCAATTTAGTCGAGATGTGTTTAAACAGATACTGATATTGGTTGAGTTGACTTTAAATGGACACTCATGATGTCGTTGGAGATGAGTTTAAGCGGACACTGGTGATGTCTGTGGAGATGGGTTTAGACGGACACTGATGATGTTGGTGGAGATTAGTTGAAACAGACACTGATATTGGTGGAGTTGACTTTAAATGGACAATGATGATGTTGGTGGAGATGAGTTTAAACGGACACTGATGATTTCGGGGAAGATGGGTTTAGACGGACACTGATGACGTTAGTGGAGATGACTTTAAACGGACACTGCTGATGTTGGGGGAGTTGAGTTTAAACGGACAATGGTAATGTCGGTGGAGTTGAGTTTAAATGGACACTGGTGTAATCATTGGAGATGAGTTTAAACGGACACTGATGATGTATGTGGAGATGAGTTTAAACGGACTCTGATGATGTCGGTGGAGATGAGTTTAAACGGACACTGATGATGTCGGTGGAGTTGAGTTTAAACGGACAATGGTAATGTCGGTGGAGTTGAGTTTAAATGGACAATGGTAATGTCGGGGGAGATGGTTTTAAATGGACACTGGTGTAATCATTGGAGTTGAGTTTAAACGGATATTGGTGATGTCGGTGGAGATGAGTTTAAACCGACACTGGTGATGTCGGTGAAGATGAGTTTAAACGGACTCTGATGATGTCGGTGGAGGTGAGTTTAAACGGACACTGGTGATGTCGGCGGAGATGAGTTTAAACGGACACTGGTTATGTCGGTGGAGATGAGTTTAAACGGACTCTGATGATGTATGGGGGGATGAGTTTAAACGGACTCTGATGATGTCGGTGGAGGTGAGTTTAAACGGACACTGATGATGTCGGTGGAGATGAGTTTAAACGGACTCTGATGATGTTGGTGGAGTTGAGTTTAAACGGACACTGATGATGTCGGTGGAGATGAGTTTAAACGGACACTGATGATGTATGTGGAGATGAGTTTAAACGGACTCTGATGATGTCGGTGGAGATGAGTTTAAACGGACACTGATGATGTCGGTGGAGATGAGTTTAAACGGACACTGATGATGTCGGTGGAGATGAGTTTAAACGGACACTGATGATGTATGTGGAGATGAGTTTAAATGACTTTGGGGTTAATGAGGCTGGTTGAATCATTTTTCTCTGTTTCTGATGGAATGAATCTCATCACATCTGAGTGAGTCGACTCCCTGCTGAGCAGCTTTGCAGAAATCACTGAGGGCTAAAGTGGAGAAACTGAAATGAAGGACGAGTCCGTTTTGATCAGACGGTTCTGAGTTCTGATGACGGACAGCCAGACATAAACGTCACATTAACAATGCAGAGTGTTTTATTTCACTGCAGACACTTAAACCAAGATTCTGGTTGGCCTTTAATGAAATATTCCATTCCGGCTGCTAAATCTCCATGTAATCTCCATAATACATCTCATATTTTACCCCTAAAATAATATATGGAGTTTTTGAAGTCCTTTTTCCTTTGGGCTTAAATTCACTGAATGAACAAATCAAACCAGATCCTTGAGTCCGTCTCATTTATTCATTCTTCATCCTGTTTTCATCTGCTGATTTCTTTGTTTGAAGACTTCATGAACGTGAACATACTGGATTAAATTCTGCTCCAGTGGCTGATTAGTGAATATTTTTGTATTTAAATCCACCACTCATGCAGAGTTTGATGATTCTAGAGAAACTATGAAATAAATTCTCCTCAGGTGGTTTAGTTCAGGAACTTCAGTTCTTCAGGAGCAGCAGTGAAGGTAGAGATGGAGTCTTTAGATGATGGAAAGCTGCAGCGATGAAGATGAGGTCAGGAGGATGTGATTCCTCTCCATCACAGCTCTCAGTCCTCTCCACTGGTCCAGTTTAATCCGGTCGCTCCCACACGTCCCTCAGAGTATCAGCTGGTGTTGGACGGACTCAGTGGGAACCTTGACCGGATCTTCACCCCTCAGTGATGACGGAGACCCCCGTCTGCTCCAGCAGCTCTTCCTCCACCTGATTAGTGATCCTGACATGGAGTGGGGCATCAATCCCTGCTCCTGCTGCTGGGAGGATGAGGTCTGTGGAGGAACACTGGGATTAGGTGACCTTGAATGGAGCAGGAAAAGGAGGTCAGGCCAGAGGAGGCTGTGGGGGGGGGGGGGGGGGGGGTACTTTTCTATTATTGGCTCCATAATGACACATTCTCATGCAAATTAAATTCACCCCCTCAAGGAACTTTCCTCCAACCGGCCTGGAAACTGAGGGATTTTTTTGAACGAAGGATCCAGCTGAGTTCCAGATCCAGATCTGTTTGAACCAATCAGATTTCTCCACAGCGACCTCTTGGAGAGACGTCTCCCTGACTCACTGCAGGAATGTCCTCTTCCAGCTGGATGACGCTCCCTGACTCACTGCAGGAATGTCCTCTTCCAGCTGGATGACGCTCCCTGACTCACTGCAGGAATGTTTGAGGAACACACCAACCCATTGAAGGTGGAGACACCTCCAGATGTCTGCTGGAGTCTCTGATGGAGTCTCTGATGGAGTCCATGACTTGATGGCTCACAGATGTTCAATATTAGGCCGGTGGTTATAATGTTATGGCTGATCATTTTACATGTTTCTCCTGTTCTGACACAATGAATCTAACAAAGTTCTGCACATGAAGCTGACCTCCTAGTCAGATCCGGTGTGAGGGTTTGGTTGAGGACCTCCGTCTGTGGAGAAGGTCCGACATCATCTGATGAAGACTCCAAAGTCTCCCAGCATTCATTCTTCACCCGTTTCACGCTAAGAATGCTGAGCTGCTGGCCGTCGCCACGGGGAACGAGCTGGAATTTTCCCAGAGCCGGTTCCACCTGAGATTGTGTGAACAGAGTTCTTCTCTGAGAACATCATTATCTTCTTCCTGCTGCCTCAGAAACCCTGAAGGAGAGACGTGCTGCAGAACTGCCCTTTAAACGGGCCCAACCGTCTGGTTCTGTAGAAGAGAAGGAATGTTCTAAAAGGGTAAAAGGTTTGTGTTTCATGCAGCAAAGATTTAGTCTAGTCTTAACTTTGGTCAAACTCACATCTAAGTTTATTTATGATTTAATATTTTTAATTTAGTTTGGAGTTTAGATGATTAAACGTACCGGAGCAGGTTTGTTAGAGACGACATGTTTGTTCTGTCAGAGAACATCCTAGAGGTGTTAGACGGTCGTTGAAACATCTACATGTTTTCTGATTCTAGGTTTGCTACAGGTACACTGTAAAAAAAACAAGTATTATTTACGGTAAAACAGCGGCTGCTGTAACTTTTTTAGAAAATACGACATAAAAAGAGATTAAATAAATATAAACTCAGACTAATAAAGAATATGACATAATAATTAGACTAAATGTACATGCTTCCATACCTTCAAGTCTTCTTTCTATAGAACTAATGAAGATTCTGCTTGAATGTTATTTTACTGTAAGTTTTAAACATGCTTTCATGTAAAGTCTGAATAATAATTCTACGGTAATAACTTGTTTGTGATATTATGGTATATTTAAGATCATTGGATCAGAGGTTTGGAATTTGACTGTAAAATTCCGTCTTTTGCAAAAAATTCTGACTCGTCAAAATAGATATATAGTTAAATATAAGTAGATAAGTTCACTTATCCACTGCTCTGATATTAAGTTTTACATTCTATAATCTTTTACTGTCATTTCTACACATAGTTTTTACAGTGCATTATATCCTCTTCCATGATTATGTATCCTGATTACATCCATTACTGATGTCGTTTCACACCTTTATCACGAAACCTAAATTAAAGCCAACTGTGATAAAGGAGCGGTAAACATTCCAGAGGTCAGATGAAGGTCACTCCTCCTCCTGTGGTTCTTGAACAGTCTGTGAACTGGAGTTGATTCTGTAGAAGTTGGTTACTGGATCTTGTGTGCCGATGCATTCTCCCACACAGGTTGTGGGTTGAACTCTGACACACAGACAGACCGGAGCCTCGTAGGTCCGACCGGCTGCCAGCGACTCTCTGGAGCCGCGGATCTTTACGTGAGGAGGACGAGGAGCAGGTGGAGGTTCTGTGCTGTGACACGGGTCTGACCGAGGAATCTTCTGCCGTTTGTCTCACCAGTTCTGCAGAATCACTGAGCTTTAGTTCAGCGCCCTGAGCTGCAGCTTTCACTGCCAGCTGTCTGAGCGGGCCTGAGGTTCAGAACCGATGCACTGAAGCAGACGGTGGACAGAGAGTCTGATGCAGCTCAGGGGATTGGAACGCCTCTGTGGTAGAAAATCACACAAACCAATCACCTGTAACATTACAGTAGGTCCTCAATGATGGTGGTTATTACTGTCATAGCGGTGTTTTTACAGTGTATGGCAGAGGTGTTTTTACAGTGTATGGAGGTGACAGAGGTGTTTTTACAGTGTATGGAGGTGACAGAGGTGTTTTTACAGTGTATGGAGGTGACAGAGGTGTTTTTACAGTGTGTGGAGGTGACAGAGGTGTTTTTACAGTGTGTGGAGGTGACAGCGGTGTTTTTACAGTGTGTGGAGGTGACAGCGGTGTTTTTACAGTGTGTGGAGGTGACAGAGGTGTTTTTACAGTGTATGACAGAGGTGTTTTTACAGTGTATCGAGGTGACAGGGGTGCTTTTACAGTGTAAGGAGGTGACAGAGGTGTTTTTACAGTGTATGGAGGTGACAGAGGTGTTTTTACAGTGTATGGAGGTGACAGAGGTGTTTTTACAGTGTATGGAGGTGACAGAGGTAATTTTACAGTGTAAGGAGGTGACAGAGTTGTTTTTACAGTGTATGGAGGTGACAGAGGTAATTTTACAGTGTATGGAGGTGACAGAGGTGCTTTTACAGTGTGTGGAGGTGACCGAGGTGTTTTTACAGTGTATGGAGGTGACAGAGGTGTTTTTACAGTGTGTGGAGGTGACAGAGGTGTTTTTACAGTGTGTGGAGGTGACAGCGGTGTTTTTACAGTGTGTGGAGGTGACAGCGGTGTTTTTACAGTGTGTGGAGGTGACAGAGGTGTTTTTACAGTGTATGACAGAGGTGTTTTACAGTGTATCGAGGTGACAGGGGTGCTTTTACAGTGTAAGGAGGTGACAGAGGTGTTTTTACAGTGTATGGAGGTGACAGAGGTGTTTTTACAGTGTATGGAGGTGACAGAGGTAATTTTACAGTGTAAGGAGGTGACAGAGTTGTTTTTACAGTGTATGGAGGTGACAGAGGTAATTTTACAGTGTATGGAGGTGACAGAGGTGCTTTTACAGTGTGTGGAGGTGACAGAGGTGTTTTTACAGTGTGTGGAGGTGACAGAGGTGTTTTTACAGTGTATGGAGGTGACAGAGGTGTTTTTACAGTGTATGGAGGTGACAGAGGTAATTTTACAGTGTAAGGAGGTGACAGAGGTGTTTTTACAGTGTATGGAGGTGACATAGGTGCTTTTACAGTGTGTGGAGGTGACAGCGGTGTTTTTACAGTGTATGGAGGTGACAGAGGTGTTTTTACAGTGTATGGAGGTGACAGAGGTAATTTTACAGTGTAAGGAGGTGACAGCGGTGTTTTTACAGTGTGTGGAGGTGACAGAGGTGTTTTTACAGTGTAAGGAGGTGACAGAGGTGTTTTTACAGTGTGTGGAGGTGACAGCGGTGTTTTTACAGTGTATGGAGGTGACAGAGGTGTTTTTACAGTGTAAGGAGGTGACAGAGGTGTTTTTACAGTGTATGGAGGTGACAGCGGTGTTTTTACAGTGTGTGGAGGTGACAGAGGTGTTTTACAGTGTAAGGAGGTGACAGAGGTGTTTTTACAGTGTATGGAGGTGACAGCGGTGTTTTTACAGTGTTTGGAGGTGACAGAGGTGTTTTTATAGTGTATGACAGAGGTGTGTTTACAGTGTATGGAGGTGACAGAGGTGTTTTACAGTGTAAGGAGGTGACAGAGGTGTTTTTACAGTGTATGGAGGTGACAGCTGTGTTTTTACAGTGTGTGGGGGTGACAGCGGTGTTTTTACAGTGTATGGAGGTGACAGAGGTGTTTTTACAGTGTGTGGAGGTGACAGAGGTGTTTTTACAGTGTATGACAGAGGTGTTTTTACAGTGTATGGAGGTGACAGGGGTGCTTTTACAGTGTAAGGAGGTGACAGAGGTGTTTTTACAGTGTATGGAGGTGACAGAGGTGTTTTTACAGTGTGTTGAGGTGACAGAGGTGTTTTTACAGTGTATGGAGGTGACAGAGGTAATTTTACAGTGTAAGGAGGTGACAGAGGTGTTTTTACAGTGTATGGAGGTGACAGAGGTGTTTTTACAGTGTATGGAGGTGACATAGGTGTTTTTACAGTGTATGGAGGTGACAGAGGTGTTTTTACAGTGTATGGAGGTGACAGAGGTGCTTTTACAGTGTATGGAGGTGACAGAGGTGCTTTTACAGTGTGTGGAGGTGACAGGGGTGCTTTTACAGTGTAAGGAGGTGACAGAGGTGCTTTTACAGTGTGTGGAGGTGACAGAGGTGTTTTTACAGTGTATGGAGGTGACAGGGGTGCTTTTACAGTGTAAGGAGGTGACAGAGGTGTTTTACAGTGTGTGGAGGTGACAGAGGTGTTTTTACAGTGTATGGAGGTGACAGGGGTGCTTTTACAGTGTAAGGAGGTGACAGAGGTGCTTTTACAGTGTATGGGGGTGACAGAGGTGCTTTTACAGTGTGTGGGGGTGACAGAGGTGCTTTTACAGTGTGTGGAGGTGACAGAGGTGTTTTTACAGGGTATGGAGGTGACAGAGGTGTTTTTACAGTGTATGGAGGTGACAGAGGTGTTTTTACAGTGTATGGAGGTGACAGGGGTGCTTTTACAGTGTAAGGAGGTGACAGAGGTGTTTTTACAGTGTGTGGAGGTGACAGAGGTGTTTTTACAGTGTGTGGAGGTGACAGGGGTGCTTTTACAGTGTAAGGAGGTGACAGAGGTGCTTTTACAGTGTGTGGAGGTGACAGAGGTGTTTTTACAGGGTATGGAGGTGACAGAGGTGTTTTTACAGTGTATGGAGGTGACAGGGGTGTTTTTACAGTGTGTGGAGGTGACAGAGGTGTTTTTACAGTGTAAGGAGGTGACAGGGGTGTTTTTACAGTGTATGGAGGTGACAGGGGTGTTTTTACAGTGTATGGAGGTGACAGAGGTGTTTTTACAGTGTATGGAGGTGACAGGGGTGTTTTTACAGTGTATGGAGGTGACAGAGGTGTTTTTACAGTGTATGGAGGTGACAGGGGTGCTTTTACAGTGTAAGGAGGTGACAGAGGTGCTTTTACAGTGTAAGGAGGTGACAGAGGTGTTTTTACAGTGTATGGAGGTGACAGGGGTGTTTTTACAGTGTGTGGAGGTGACAGGGGTGTTTTTACAGTGTAAGGAGGTGACAGAGGTGTTTTTACAGTGTGTGGAGGTGACAGCGGTGTTTTTACAGTGTATGGAGGTGACAGAGGTGTTTTTACAGTGTGTGGAGGTGACAGGGGTGTTTTTACAGTGTAAGGAGGTGACAGAGGTAATTTTACAGTGTATGGAGGTGACAGAGGTGTTTTTACAGTGTATGGAGGTGACAGGGGTGCTTTTACAGTGTAAGGAGGTGACAGAGGTGCTTTTACAGTGTAAGGAGGTGACAGGGGTGTTTTTACAGTGTGTGGAGGTGACAGCGGTGTTTTTACAGTGTATGGAGGTGACAGAGGTGTTTTTACAGTGTGTGGAGGTGACAGGGGTGTTTTTACAGTGTAAGGAGGTGACAGAGGTAATTTTACAGTGTATGGAGGTGACAGAGGTGTTTTTACAGTGTATGGAGGTGACAGAGGTGCTTTTACAGTGTAAGGAGGTGACAGAGGTGTTTTTACAGTGTGTGGAGGTGACAGAGGTGCTTTTACAGTGTAAGGAGGTGACAGAGGTGTTTTTACAGTGTGTGGAGGTGACAGAGGTGTTTTTACAGTGTGTGGAGGTGACAGCGGTGTTTTTACAGTGTATGGAGGTGACAGAGGTGTTTTTACAGTGTATGGAGGTGACAGCGGTGTTTTTACAGTGTATGGAGGTGACAGAGGTGTTTTTACAGTGTGTGGAGGTGACAGAGGTGTTTTTACAGTGTGTGGAGGTGACAGAGGTGTTTTTACAGTGTGTGGAGGTGACAGAGGTGTTTTTACAGTGTATGGAGGTGACAGGGGTGTTTTTACAGTGTATGGAGGTGACAGGGGTGTTTTTACAGTGTGTGGAGGTGACAGCGGTGCTTTTACAGTGTAAGGAGGAGACAGGACTCGGTTGTCTGACGTTAACAGTAAGATACAGTTTTAATGCCGGTTCTGTTCTGGTTTCACAGGAACCCAACGTTCCTGAATCTCTTCTCCCGTATCTTCTGATTTGTGACTGTGAGAGTTTGCTGGTTGGAGCGCGTCTCCCTCTAAAAGCTGAGGGGAGGTTCTGAATATTGGAGCAGAGACCTTGATTTAAATGCTGAGATTTCAGATCTACTGCATCAGAGGGACCAGGAGCAGCAGGACGGATGAGATGTTTGACCTTCTCACATTCCTCCCTGCGGGGGGATTTGCAGGAGGGTGGAGGGAGGGGAGCAGCGGAGCGTTGAATTATCTCTCACTGTTCAAACGTTACAGACCCCGTCTCCACCCGCTCCACCCCCACTACTAATAGACCAGGAACACACGGGGAGAAAGAGGGAGAG
>JBBDHG010000225.1:50000-52500 GCA_037951165.1 Lophius americanus | reverse complement strand
CTTTGTCCTGCAAACAGAAGATGGGACTGGAACACATCCTGTCTGCTTAGAGGATTATCTCTGCGTCTCTACAACCTGAGGGGGGCGGGCCTTTGATTCCAGAACCAACGGAGCAGAGAGAGAGAACTCTGGATTAAGAATTCAGGAGAACAGGAATGTGTAAAGAAACTCCGGCGGTTATTTTCGGTTTGACCCTCCTGCTGTGTTGAACGTCGCCCAGACCTCAAACTACACCGGTGACTGTACACTGTAAAAGAAGACAAGACAGAAACTCTTCAATCATAATCAAATGCCCTGTAACTCACCAACAACAGAATTACACTGTAAAAAAAATATGGTCCCCATGTGCAAACTTTACAGTAAATGACCCCAAAAAACCATTTAATGTCGACCTGCTTACGATGACATCATCAATGACATCATTAATGACATAATCAAGGACACCATTAATGACATCATCAATGACATAATCAATGACATCATAAATGACATCATCAATGACATAATCAATGACATCATTAATGACATCATCAATTACATCATCAAGGACATAATTAATGACATCATCAATGACATAAATCATGACATCATCAAGGACATCATTAATAACATCATCAATTACATAAATAATGACATAAATAATGACATGAATAATTACATATTTAATTACATATTTAATTACATATTTAATGACATAAAATCACAGTAAGTTACCATAAATTCAGATTTTGTTTAACCCCAGAATTTAAAAGTATTTCTCAAATATGTTCCATATTTTTGGCATCATATAACTTTAGAAATAATGTGATGATCTTTCTTAACGATTAAAGTGGGTTATTTAACTTCATTAGTGTTTATTAGGTATTTTTTACCAAACGTATTCTCTCAGTAAAATTCTGTCTTTCCTCCTATCCTCACCATAAAAAGTTAATTGTTTCTTTATGTAAGATCATTTCAGTATTTAGGGATAAACTGCTATATACAGTTTTCTTCAAGACAACTTTTACAGAGTAACAGAATAACATGAGAGATTGTGGGAGAGTTTTTGACTTTTATTTTATTATGTTTCACACCTTTATTTATCTGTCTGCATGTAAACCTATGGTTTGTTTCAAGATTGGTCTAAACTATTTTATTCTGCTTTAGAAAACCTTATTTTAGTGATTTCTTTGACTTTTATTACCTTCTTCCGTGTGACCTCTCAGCACCTTACAACACCAGCCAGCATTCACCCATTCACACTGACAACTACCAATTCACCAAAAACATTCACCCATTTACCGACATTCCACCCATTCACACTAATATTCACCCATTCACACTGACAACTACCAATTCACCAAAAACATTCACCCATTTACCGACATTCCACCCATTCACAATAATATTCACCCATTCACACTAATATTCACCCATTCACACTAATATTCACCCATTTACCGACATTCCACCCATTCACATTAACATTCACCCATCATCGGCTCTCGTTGATGTTATTCATCATAAGGAAGGTCCGGTCTAATAGCTGGTGAAGGGAGCGGTCTAATAGCTGCTGAAGGGAGCGGTCTAATAGCTGCTGAAGGGAGCGGTCTAATAGCTGCTGAAGGGAGCGGTCTAATAGCTGCTGAAGGGAGCGGTCTAATAGCTGGTGAAGGTCTGGTCTAATAGCTGGTGAAGGGAGCGGTCTAATAGCTGGTAAAGGGGCGGTCTAATAGCTGGTGAAGGTCTGGTCTAATACCTGGTGAAGGGAGCGGTCTAATAGCTGGTAAAGGGGCGGTCTAATAGCTGGTGAAGGTCTGGTCTAATAGCTGGTGAAGGGAGCGGTCTAATAGCTGGTAAAGGGGCGGTCTAATAGCTGGTGAAGGTCTGGTCTAATACCTGGTGAAGGGAGCGGTCTAATAGCTGGTAAAGGGGCGGTCTAATAGCTGCTGAAGGGAGCGGTCTAATAGCTGCTGAAGGGAGCGGTCTAATAGCTGGTGAAGGTCTGGTCTAATAGCTGGTGAAGGGAGCGGTCTAATAGCTGCTGAAGGGAGCGGTCTAATAGCTGGTGAAGGTCTGGTCTAATAGCTGGTGAAGGGAGCGGTCTAATAGCTGCTGAAGGTAGCGGTCTAATTCTGTCTCTTATAGCCACTCTATAAACATGTTCATAGTCCGCTGATGATTCTGATTTCAGGGCAGCTGGGTCGGTGCCAGGATATTTACAGAGTCCACATCCCTCCCCTCCCGTCTGTAAGCGTCCTCATTAAAGACGCCTTCAGGCCAAAGAAGGACGTTGGTCCACCGTCTGACGATCCGGTGATTCACACCACGGGTCAGAACCCCGACCTCGGCCCTCAGACTCATCTCAGAGAGTGAAATATAAATAACAGGAAAGGTCTTCACTTAATGGAGGGAACCGAAGCCAAAGCACCTTTTCTACCAGAGGTCCGCTACTTTATTACCGAGACATACGGTGGGTTCAGTGTCGTCCGCTCCAGTTAAACCACGTCTGGAGGCGGTC
>JBBDHG010000225.1:10000-45000 GCA_037951165.1 Lophius americanus | reverse complement strand
CTTTACGGCCGTGTGTTAAATAGTCCATTCACCAGACGGACCCGTGTTCTGGTGTCGTTCTGGGATGGATGTTCTGACCCGGTGAGTCCCTCATCTTTAAAGAGGTTCCTCTTCTGTGAGGACGTGTTATCAGAGGTGGTTCCAGCAGAGGGGGGCAGAGAGGGTCTCCCTCCGTCACACGTCTGTCACTCACAGGAAACAGTCTTTTCACGTCTCAATAAAAGATTAAATAATAACTATATAAAAACGTGACCAAAAGCATTAATGTTAATTACAGTTATAGGTTTTGCTAAAAAGGAAAGTTTTAAGTCCTTTTTTAAATGTGTCAGTCGTCTGTGGAGCCCTGAGATGGTCAGAGAGGACATTCCACAGACGAGGGGCAGCAGAACAGAAGGCCCGATCACCCATGGTGCTGAGCTTAGTCCGGGGAAGGAGGAGGCGGTATGAGTGGGTAGAACGGAGGGATCGTGTCGAGGTCAGTGGGGTGAGTAGTTCTTTCAGGTAGGGGGGTGCGTTACCATGGATACACTGGTGGGTGAGGAGAGAGATCTTATAATCAATCCTGGTGGAGATGGGAGGTCAATGAAGGGAATGAAGAACAGGGGTGATGTGTTCGTGTTTACGAACTCTCATCAGGATCCTTCAGATGTTTTGAACATACTGAAGTCTTTGAAGACTTTTATCAGGGATCCCGATGAGAAGTGATGAAGGTCGTTACAGTAATCCAGTCTGGAGGAGACGAACGCCTGGACCAGCTTTTCATCATCACTCAAGGTGAGTGAAGAACGGAGTTTGGAAATATTTCTGAGATGGTGAAAGCAGATGTGTTTGATGTGGGATTCAAAAGTGAGTTGAGGGTCAAATCTTACACCGAGGTTGGTGACTGATGAAGACTGATGAAGAGAGGGGAATGTCATGACCAGAGAAGGTAATACTGGTTCTGGAGGAAGACTGGGTCTGATGAAGGGTGCCAATTAAAATAGCTTCGGTTTTGGAGCTGTTCAACTTGAGAAAGTTGTTTTTCATCCAGACCTTCATCTCGTCGAGACAAGTGTGTTGACAGGGGAGATGATGAAGACGATGATAATCAGCTGTTATGACTTTGTGTTTATTTAGTATTATTTTATTGTCATTTTTGTCCGTGTTCTTTTTCCCTCTCTGTCTGTCCTGTGATTCTGTTTCTCCTCTTGTGTGATTGGTCATCATCTTCACCTGTTTCCCTCCAGCTGTGTCTCATTGTCTCCTTACATCAGTGTATATAGTCTGTCCTCACCTTTCCTGCGTTGCCAGTTCAGTGTTTGATGTTTCCCCGTGTCATCACGCGTCCCAGCATTTTCCCAGTGTGTTCTCAAAGTAAGTTCTTTCCTAGTTTTCGTTATTTATGTTTGCTCCCATCTTTTTCCACGTGGCTTAATTTGGATTCATTAAAATATGTTTCTGCACCTGCTCTGCCTCGGCTGAACTGGGTCTGCACCTGGGTCCAAGCCTCACCCCAAAGAAAGTTTGTGATATCAGCGTAGCAATGGAATGAGAGTCCATGTGGACTGATGACACGGCCAATGGGGAGTAAGTACAGTGTGCAGAGAATGGGGCCACGGACTGATCCCTGGGGGACCCCACAGAAGAGTCCATTGGTGTGCTGCAGGCGGTGCAGAAGCATTCCAGGGTCAACAGTGTCGAAGGCAGCAGACAAATCAAGGAGAATATATCAACAGATGATCCAGATCGTAGGTCATATTTCATTTATTTCTTTTAATAATTAATCTCTTCCTACTCAAATTTGAGCCCACGTAGTTGTTTAGGTACTGACAGGTGTAATGAGTGAGTGAGTGAGTGAGTGAGTCAACAAAATAATCGCTCTAGGTCTTCAGGAAGGCCAATGCTGACCTGCTTGTAAGAGTCCAGTAGGTAGGACTGGGCGTGTTCTAAAGGTAGGCTGGTGCTGCGTCAGTATTAGGTTTGAGGAAGGCGCTTCATTCACATCCTCTGCTCCTGCTGAACGATCGTTGGCTCATTTTCAACAAATTATTGGAGTAATTGGAGGAATAGGACCTTCAAACCAATGGAAAAAAGAACTGAAACCCACCGGTGTCCTCTACAACCATGTTATGGAACTATTTTATAAAGACAGAAGGAGGACAGACTTTAAACAGATGTGGTTGAACAGTGCAGCGTGATAAAACGTGACGAAGAGGAGCTGCGGTCTGAGCGGCTCTGGATGAATTTGTCACAGACTCTGTCATGGATGTGATCTAAATCCTAATAAGTGATGATGCAGACCAGTGTCTGATCTGAATGCCAACAGTCCTCCCTTTCTCGCCGTCCTGCAGTCGCTGGCTCTGCCTCCCTCGCCTGAAGCAGAAGACAGAAACTGGTCTGGTAGAAAATAAGATTCTGGTTCCTCTCATGTTATTTTTCTTCATGTCTCTGTGAGTTTGTGTGACGCCTGCCTTCTACTGGACTTCACTCAGGGACGCATACTGAGAAGAACACTCAGTCCCTCCTGGACGGAGCAGAAGTGAGCGTCCGGAGAAAATGAGGTCACCAAAGTGAAGTTCTGGTGACCCAGCTGGGTCTCTGACAGAACCTCTCCTCTCTCTCTCCCTCCCTCCTGCCTGGGCCTCTTATGAATATACATGCTGAACATCCTGAGAGCCTCAGCATGAAGGCGGCCAGATGGAGGAACAACACAAATATTCTTTCACCCACAGGAATCCTGCTTCTCTGGATCAGCTGTTCATCTCTGGAGTCGGTGCTGCTCAAACTGACAGAGACTTCAGTCAGCAGGATTCAGCTGCAGACACCATGTGTGATCTTCAGCCCGGTCCCAACATGTCTGCATGAAGACCTTCCTCCTCATTTACTCCACTGAGGAGGAGTTACCTCAGACAAAAACAGTCAGATTCATAAAACAGTGCTCAAACACGCCCTACGCCCATTTCCCTTTATAAGTACCGGACTTTAAACTGAAATAATAAGTCTCGTTTTTTGGTTGCTATGTGCTCTAGCGGGGTCAAAGGTCATTGGGAGTAACTGGATGCCCCGCCCACCCTAAAGCAGCAGCTACACATGTAAAGAGACGCAGTGGAAATGAATCGGAGAAACTGATTCTTGCATTCTCCACCTCCTCCACCTCCTCCACCTCCTCCAAGATCAGCCT
This sequence comes from Lophius americanus, assembly GCA_037951165.1. Lineage (NCBI taxonomy): Eukaryota > Metazoa > Chordata > Actinopteri > Lophiiformes > Lophiidae > Lophius > Lophius americanus. Next base: position 41,840 of record JBBDHG010000225.1, on the reverse strand, counting down.
CTGGTCCACAAACAATAATTAACACATTATGAAACTCAATATGTGATTTGTGAGGAGAAACCGGCTTCAGTTTAAGATCGTTTGTTTGACGGGGGACTGTTTTATTCATGAAAGGAGATTTTCAACGACACACAGACACTGACCGTTATCTCTGCATGGATTGATCGTCTTTTCTGATTATTCGCTGTAAAACTGGCTTTCAGAGGTTTAATGGAGACGTCAGAACGGTTCCAGCATCTCTTCACCTTCTAATTTTCCCTTAATATGAGGGCGGTGCCTCGTTCTCATCTTCCTCTTCCTCTGACATTCAGATTAAAACACGTTAATAAGCTCTCTGACATTTCTGTCCAGAGTGAGCTCCACCCAAACCTCCACCTCCATCATTATCAGAAGGTTCAGTAACGACTCGTGGTTACGTGACATTTGCTGCAGAGTCAGTCGTCTTCATTTGTTCATGATGAAGAGCGGAGCAGAAAAAATACCCAGACAGAAAACACGCAAGTTATAAAATAAAAATAACATTTGTAAAGTTAGCTGAGACGGCGGGGTTTGTACTGTAAAAACTGTGAGACTATAACTGGACCCACAAGTTTACTAAACCTCCTCACATCTCCTGATGTTCTAGGAGACCACAGACCTTCAGAACAGAGGGGGCGGGGCCATCACTCAACAACGTTCTACCTTCAGAGCGTGTGTAACCTCTAACTGACAGAACTGACTCCTGTCAGTGAAGTAGAAGAATTCTTTCCCCCTGCTCATCTCTGCCCTCTTATAAAATTCAGTTTGACCTGAAGGAGGAGCTTCATTCCTGCAGGGCGTCCCTCTGGAGAAGGTGTCATGTTCTCACTAGATGAAGGATGAAGAACACGAGGACTGAAACCAGTGCCATCCACACAAACTGCCAGGACTGAAGGTCACGACCTCTAGTCTCACCGCCCATAAATGACCAACACAGAGCTGGTTTTCTTCACAGCAGCAGCCGGCCGGACCGAGCGGTCCCTTCAGAGAAGGAGCTGGAAGGCAAACAGAAAGCAGGCGTCAGGCCCGTGAAAGAAATGAGACCTCCAGGGTTCAGAGTTCTGGAGCTGCTGGTTCCTAATAAAGTCCACAGTGAATATACAGTCGAGTATTTCCTGTAAGGCACAGTTGAGGCGCTGAAAAATCCACTTAAATGCTCAGATTGGTTCAGTGTAGGAAACTTTCTGGTCCGTACAGTTTCTCCGTAGTGCTTTTGTTTTGTTATTATGGGATGTGGAGTGTCGAGTGAACTTCTGAAATTAAATGTGAAGTTGTGTCCACAGTTTTCTGTGAAACAAAAGTTCCCCCAGTAAGACAAATATGATGAAGACGTTTAAAAGATAGATCTCTTCATCACACCAACACTTCAGAAATTATGTCCTGGAGGCTTTGGAGATGAAGCTCCCCCTAGTGTCGCAAAGTACAACCGATCTTTCTGAAATCAATCCAGTTCTTCCTGGCATTAAGGCGTATGTGGGTAGAAAATCTGAAGACGATCCCTGGTCTAGTTTTGGAGTTTGGCGCTAACACGAAGGATCTGCTTGATGGATCTGATGGAACTTAAAGAAGAATCCTAAGAACCAGGGATCTTACCCTGACTTGAGGGTGACGAGGGTGAGACAGGTGCTTTTAGTTTGGTAGAAAACATCCACTTCCTGTCTGGGAGGTGCGATGAGGGCGTGAACCTAAGGAGCGACGCTGAAGCAGCAAAACTTCCTCATCTTCACTTTTAACATCATATTTGAAAGTTCTTCATGGCGCTGCTCCCTACACTGGTAATTTTTGCATTTGGACTCATGTTCAGAGTCACAAACCTTTTGGACCTGCTGTCCCATCTGGCGTGATGACTGCCGCGGAGACGCACCGGATGGCGTTCAGTAACGCATCACGCGAAGAACGCCGCCCTCCTCCGTCTCCACTGATCGGATTCAGCAGCAGCCATTTGAAAAAGTCAGCGTTGTTAAAGTCAATCAGCGCCACAGAAACTCCGACAGCAGCATCGTCTGTCAGGAGTCCATTCACGCTGGTGGTTCTGGAGGGTTAGGAACCAGAACGGAGGAAGGAGTACAGAAAAATGCTTTGATCCGACCTTTAACCCCGGTGTTCCGCTGCGGTGGAGGGAAGCTGTCTGCTCACAAACTAGAGGGACGTCCGTGTCGTGTCACGTGTCTCCGTCCTGAATGTCAGAACCTGTGCGCTGAGCTGCAGCGTCTCAGCGATCGCACAGAGGTCCAGGACGTCTGTCCCAGCAGATATCAGGGAGCATTACTCTCTAACCGTCTGCTTCATGGGTTTTCTCCTGTCTTCCTTTGATTCTACGTGTGTTTGATGAACGAAGACTTGGTTTGTAGCTGAAGAAGGACGTCACGTCTTCGTCCGTCTCACTTCCTGTCCAACACAGCTGGTTATTTCCAGGCTTCCTCTCTGCGGTCTGGAGGCTCAGTTTGATTCTGTGTGATTCCTCCAAGACCGCCAACGTTTCAGTTTGTGGCTCTACCTCTGAAACAGTCTTCGGTGATGTCGTCCATTTGGGTCGGTTCTGTCCCGTCTACTCGCTCCTGCTAAAAGAAAATCTTTGGAATAATGTTTGAAATCCTAAAACTTTTACGTATAATTTCTTGTCATGAAAAAATAATCTTTGGGTTCTGAAGATTTAAATAGTGTGATTAAAATGAACTTCATACACATTATGTAAGCGCTCCTTAAAACCTTAAATCCAGCGGTTCTGATGACTCTTTACTTCAAAGTCTCCAGTTTTGACGACACATAAAAATGTAGGTCCGGTTCTTTCTCTTGTAGGTAGTGGGTCAGGACAGGAGTTCTGAGTTCTCTCAGTTCTACAGGGTTCCTGGATCTTTCATAACGGACTCTGACGCTCTGGTGCTGAAAATAAGACAGGAAACATTATCATCACGTTATTATGGTGCAGCCTCTGAGAAATTACCCCACCCCCCCTCTGTCTCTGAACAACATTCAATTATCCCCCTCGATTAACTTCTGGTTCCGACGCCTCAAACAAACACTTTCCTCCGGAGTGAAGGAGCCGCTGAGGAGGGACGCTCCGGTTCTGAATGCAGCTCCATTACTCCGGTCTTTCTGCTGCCGCTGCTCTCGTAGCCTCCAACATATTAGCATATTTATGAAATGTTTGCCCGTCTAATGGAAGGAACATTTACAGCAAGTATTCCGGTACCGGTTCTCCTCTCTGCTGCTGTCATTCTGCCTGTCTGACCGCAGACGCTTCATCGGACCGGACCTCCTCTCCAATACTCATTTATTTCCTGCTTTCCTGAATGTTTGAACCCAGAGGACTTTATGGCCCACTTTCATCGCTCTGAAATCAATCTTGTCCTTCCCCCCACCCAGAGGACACCAACCACAGCTCCAGACCTCCGGCTGGTTTAAGCCTGATATTAAGGGGGAGGAGTCCATTGGTTAAGGGTCTTTGCACCTCAGGGTGGGATTCAGTTCTAATCTGGGTCCACATTCGTTTCACACAGAGCGATAGAGACGTGGGAGCTGGATTTATAAATGCAAGCGTGTCGGGAAAAAGTGAAGAAATGGGCCAAAACTGCAAAAGAGACATAATCTCACTGCGTGTGGAGGATATTTTAGAGAAACACAAATATCCATCAGAGCAGGGTCGACAACAAACCTGCACAAAGACCCAAGAACCGCCCACCGGCACTAAAGACTCTCATCTAAGGGGTCATTATGTTCGGATTAAACTTTATTCATTTGATTTGTTCGACCTGGTTCTTTGTTCATTTAAAGGTTGGATTACAACTTTAACAATATTAACAGTATTTTTCTTTTTAAATAAACTAAATGCATAAGAATCAGGCTTTTATGGAAACACTGAAGGAAAAATTGTCTACCAGCATACAAACCATTCATAATTATAAATTAGGCTAAAACAGAAGGTTCCGAGTGAGACTAAACGAAGACCCGTTCAGGAGCCGTAAGAACCGGCTCTTGTTAGGCAGCCGAGCCAAAAGAACCGAATCTTTGGAAAGAGCCGGACTTCCATCACTAACTCCCACCGTCTCCTGGCTGCATCTGGACATGAGCTCCGTCTCTTCACAGGTGGACGTTTGAGCGGCGCTGAATGGGTTTAAGATTTCTTTATTCGGGCTTAAAGGTTGTTGATTCAGAGTTCTGAGGACAAAAACAAGAAAATACAACAATACAGACTGAAAATACAAGAAAGGTGCCGACAGGAGGACATTCATGCAGGAAACAAACATCAACACTAAACAGTTGATGATCCAGAACATCCACAAACTCTAAAGCTCTAAAGGTCAGAGTGGCTCTCACGGTTGAACGGCACCGTCTGGTTCTGGTCGGGTCCAGCAGATCTACAGCTGCAGGTATGAATGTGTTTCTGCAGCGTTTTGTTCCTGGTGGCATCAAACCGACGACCAGGGGAGGAACTGAAACCCTCTGTTAAAGGCAGGGAAGAGTTCTGAAGATCCGATCGGGCCTCAGGCTACCGCGGTAGAGAGTAAACATCAAACATATAAAGTTGAGCTCCAAGAACGTTTGTTTACCAGGTGACACACTCAGGTCCAACTGGACCGGACCTGGGCCCATCATCGTGTAGCATGCAGGTCTAGGAGAAGAATAAATCCTGTTTCTCTAAATAAACATTCTGAGAGTTGGATTCTCCCTCTTCCTAAACTCTGATGAAACGGTGAATGTTCTTCTCTTTTACTGAAGAGTCGTTGTTGAACGTTACGTTAAAGACCGACTGTATGTCCTGGTACTGATGACAGTTCTGGAACAGAACCACCTCATCTGCATAGAGTCTGCATGATTGTAAAACAGCGGCAGCTGATAAATAATGAGATCTCCACATACAACAGATCTCGTGAACCTGCAGGAGGAGCTGCCTTGCTCGGAGGCAGATACAGAGTCCCCGCGGCAGCGAGCGTGTTTCCAGGAGGTGAAGCTGAAGATGCGAGGGTGGGCTTTGAATGTCGTCCTTTCTGCATGTCGCTTCACAGCGGAGAGACGTGCTGCTCTGTTCCACCAGATGAATAATAATGAGTGGATGACGTGGCGTCGACACACACGCCGAGAACCAGGAACCACAGACGGCTGGAAGCTCCGCCTTCCTGAACACCGGGGCTAGGAGGGTTACATTACAAATGTAATCTATTACAGCTACTAGTTAAGAAAAGTAACGTCATCCAAGGACAACAAAATAAAAGTAATGTAACTCGATTACTTTCAGGTAGATTTGGATTACTTCAGTACCAAATATGCAAATAAAGACAAAGACGCATGAAAGATGTCGTCTGCTCAAAAAAACAATATAATACAATATAATATTATATAGTATAATATAGTATAATATAAAATAATATAATATAATATAGTATAATATAAAATAATATAATATAATATAATATAGTATAATATAAAATAATATAATATAATAATATATAATATAATATAATATAATATAATATAATATAGTATAATATAAAATAATATAATATAATATAATATAATATAATATAAAATAATATAATATAATATAATATAGTATAATATAATATAATATAATATAATAATATATAATATAATATAATATAATATAGTATAATACAAAACAATATAATATAATATAATATAATACAATATAATAGAGTATAATATAACATAATAATATATAATATAATATAGTATAATATAATATAATATAGTATAATATAAAACAATATAATATAATATAATATAATATAGTATAATATAATATAATAATATATAATATAATATAATATAGTATAATATAATATAATATAATGTAATATAGTATAATATAATATATTATAATATAATATAATAATATATAATATAATATAATGTAATATAGTATAATATAATATAATAATATGTTATATAATATAATATAATATAATATAATAGAGTATAATATAACATAATAATATGTTATATAATATAATATAATATAATAGAGTATAATATAACATAATAATATATAATATAATATAGTATAATATAATATAATATAATATAGTATAATATAATATAATGTAATATAGTATAATATAATATAATAATATATAATATAATATAACATAATATAGTATAATTAAAGTATAAGTATAAGTATAATATAATATAGTATAATATAGTATAATATAATATAATATAATATAATTACACTTTAATAATGAGGTGTCGTCCACTTATATCTAAACGGGTCAAATGGACTAGATTTGTATTGAATCCAGGGCACAGAACCGGTGAAAGAATTCCCTCATTAGGATGAGCACAAGGTTGTTTGATTGCAGGTTTATGTTTGTTTCTCTAAGAACCGGTTTCTAATGTGTTTGTGTTACTCAGAGTATCAGAGGAAACATTCCGTCAGACCTTGTCTCATACAAAGCCACGATTACGTCTTTGTCTGATTTGACACACAACGTTTCAGAAAAGGCCGTCAGAAGGCCAAAGAAAGACTGCCGGTGTAAAGAATTCAAATGTTAATCCGTCAGAAAGACAGCAGACGGTAGAAGAAGTGGATCCATTCAAGCGGAGCGTTTTTCCATCATGAGGCTAGAGGCTCATTCCTGGTGATTGATTGTATTCAGAGCTTCACGTATCTCCATTCTTCTCTCTAGTTCACCCTGAAACGTCCTCTCTCACTCCGTGTAGCGTGAAGAGATGAGGAGATGAGGAAGGTTTTGTGTCTGTACGTTTGTCCTTCACAACATGATTGGACAGCAGATCCCATTGTTGGCTGTGTTCACAATGGCTTAGCGCTGAATGAAGGGTTAAAGGTCAGAAAGATGACATTTAACACAGTCAATCCTCCCAGTACCACAACTTTGGATCTTATGGTCAGAAGTGAAGATTTTACATCAGTTTGTTTTTATAGAAACAGTGAGGGAGCAGTCAGGCCTCTGGACGGGTTTGACCGACACCCGGTCCTGGTGGACGGATAAATGGAGACAGAAGGATTCTTGTTCCGTGATTACGCAGCGTGATCCGTCTCTGAAACAGTTTGATTCTACTGATTGTACTCTGTCATCTTTGCTGAGCTCCGGATCAGAGCTGCTCCAGAACCATGTCTCCTGTTTGAGCCGGTCAGGATCACGGACCAGCAGAGGGCAGTTCTGGGTTTCGACAGTAACGTCTCCAGTCCTGTCCTCTAAGTCTCAGAATAATGTCTCCATGACAACAAGACCGGAAGCTGCTTCACCCGGATCAGAGTCATACCCAAGACCCGAGAACAGACTCCGACCAGCAACCTTCACTCACCGGCACCAAACAGACAAGCATAAAATATCGTAAACCTCAAAGTAATCTGGATACAACCGGGTTCCCAACGACCCAACCGTTAACCCCTCCACAACCAGCCAGCAGAGTCTGAAGCTCCTTCACAGCCGCAGCAAACATCTAAACCAATAATAACAATGACAACTAGAGAAATGATCAGAATCATCAGGACCGAGTCTGTTTCTGTGGGTCGGTTCTGGTTCGTTTCTGTGGACAGCGCCGCGCCGGCACTGACATTCAAACCTGTGGGGTCAGTCTTATGAATGAATTTTAATGCTTTTTAAGTTCCCGTCGCTCCTCCGACTGCATTATGAAGACAACGGACTTAAGAGTTCTCTTACTGTAGATACGAGTTCTCCGGTACCGTCGGATCAGTGCTGGGCAGACTAGAAGGTTCTGGTGTGATAGAATACACCCAACAAGACAAAGTCTCCATCTGATCCGTTATAAAAGAAGAGTGGATGACGTTGGCGTCACTGCAGCAGAGAGAATTCAGCATGTGTTTCTAGCGGAGGAAGAGAGGAACCACGTCTGCAGAACACAGCAGTAATGGAAAGGATGTTCTGGTTCTGACCATCAGTAGGCCAGCAGAGAAGGCTCCGTCTGTCCTGATGTTCTGCCTCTGTTAACTAAAGGTCCGGCTCTGGTGCAGAGGACATTTACCATTTCAGTACTTTAACATTGACTTGTTTTCTAGCAACTCAAAAAAGAAAGTTCTGCTCCTCAGACGAACCTCTGAAAACCAAAGACCCACAAAGTTCACCGTCAGAGTTCTGGTTTCTCTCAAGCTGTGAAAAAACCTCGTCGGACATCCTGCAGATTTAAACAGGGATAACGGCCTTCATGTACAAAGTTTGGACTCGCCGTTGGTGCTGGTGAGTTTCTGCTGACTGTCCCTGAAAAATGAACAAAAGCACTTTTTAGATAGTGAAGACAAAGACGACATTTCAACTCCTTATTATTTCCCTCTCTTACCGTTTTCTTTTGTCATGACGACCTGCCGACATGTCTAGTCTCCAACCAGCTCTCTCTGAGATTCATGAATCTCTCTCTGAGATTCCTGAATCTGTCTCTGAGTTTCATGAATCTCTCTCTGAGAGATTCTCTATTCCTGAATCTCTCTCTGAGATTCCTGAATCTCTCTCTGAGTTTCATGAATCTCTTTCTGAGATTCATGAATCTCTCTCTGAGTTTCATGAATCTCTCTCTGAGAGATTCTCTATTCCTGAATCTCTCTCTGAGATTCCTGAATCTCTCTCTGAGTTTCATGAATCTCTCTCTGAGTTTCATGAATCTCTCTCTGAGATTCATGAATCTCTCTCTGAGTTTCATGAATCTCTCTCTGACAGATTCTCTATTCAGGAATCTCTCTCTGAGATTCCTGAATCTCTCTCTGACAGATTCTCTATTCAGGAATCTCTCTCTGAGATTCCTGAATCTCTCTCTGAGTTTCATGAATCTCTCTCTGAGATTCATGAATCTCTCTCTGACAGATTCTCTATTCAGGAATCTCTCTCTGAGATTCCTGAATCTCTCTCTGAGTTTCATGAATCTCTCTCTGAGATTCATGAATCTCTCTCTGAGCTTCATGAATCTCTCTCTGAGATTCATGAATCTCTCTCTGAGTTTCATGAATCTCTCTCTGAGTTTCATGAATCTCTCTCTGACAGATTCTCTATTCAGGAATCTCTCTCTGAGATTCCTGAATCTCTCTCTGAGTTTCATGAATCTCTCTCTGAGATTCATGAATCTCTCTCTGACAGATTCTCTATTCAGGAATCTCTCTCTGAGATTCCTGAATCTGTCTCTGAGTTTCATGAATCTCTCTCTGAGTTTCATGAATCTCTCTCTGAGTTTCATGAATCTCTCTCTGAGATTCCTGAATCTCTCTCTGAGATTCCTGAATCTCTCTCTGAGATTCATGAATCTCTCTCTGAGATTCATGAATCTCTCTCTGAGATTCATGAATCTCTCTCTGAGTTTCATGAATCTCTCTCTGAGTTTCATGAATCTCTCTCTGAGATTCATGAATCTCTCTCTGAGTTTCATGAATCTCTCTCTGAGTTTCATGAATCTCTCTCTGAGATTCATGAATCTCTCTCTGAGATTCATGAATCTCTCTCTGAGTTTCATGAATCTCTCTCTGAGATTCCTGAATCTCTCTCTGAGATTCATGAATCTCTCTCTGAGATTCATGAAACTCTCTCTGAGTTTCATGAATCTCTCTCTGAGATTCCTGAATCTCTCTCTGAGATTCCTGAATCTCTCTCTGAGATTCAGGAATCTCTCTCTGAGATTCATGAATCTCTCTCTGAGATTCATGAATCTCTCTCTGAGTTTCATGAATCTCTCTCTGAGTTTCATGAATCTCTCTCTGAGATTCATGAATCTCTCTCTGAGATTCATGAATCTCTCTCTGAGTTTCATGAATCTCTCTCTGAGCCATCCGACCTCTTGGTTCCTCTCAGCGTGTCAGACGGAGAAAGAGCGTCTCAGACATGGACCTCAGAGAAGATGCAAAAGCAAACATTCTATTTCCACTTAGAAAATATCTCCAGCTCTGATCGTCCTTTGGGCTCCGCTAGAAAAGTAAGAACCAAGTTAGATGAAATATCTTAAATCCGTGTAACAATGTCTGATGAGACATTTATTCTTCTGACACGTTCTACACTCAAACTTCTCTTCAGGCGTTTTGGTTCTTTGTCCTCCTTTGTACGGCGACCAAATGGCAACAATCTTTTTTTTCTCAATTTTCCTTGAAGTTAATAATATATAATATGTTGTACTCCTTACAACACTTTTTACAATTCAGTACATGACCAGGAAATCCTGTCTGCTCTTTATTTCGGGTGGAAGGATACTTGAAGCGTGAGGATCATCATCTAAGCTTTAGAAGATGATCCTTGAGACCTTGAGTTTGACAAACGTGTCTTAATGAAGCAGAACCTCTTTTCATTTGGACCGCGAGAGCTTGTAAAGAATTTAATTAACCTATAATACGATTCTATGTAGCTTTACGGGACTATGGATCAATAAACTACATATCCCACAATGCACCCCGACTTCGTAACCTGCGCACCAACGGCGGCAAACTGCTATCTGTTAGCATCTCGGTAGCAACGGTTTCCAGCAGCGGCACTAACCGAGTGATGGAGTTGTACAAACTATGAATAAAACCAGAATGTTCAAGAAAAGAAAAGTAGATACAGAGGGAATGTCATTTAATTTGAGAATGGACCGCGAACACACATTTGAGCTTCGTGGACGACGGCGGGCAGTGACGTCTTGATGGCGGCGGAGAAGTCCGTGAGTAACGTGAAACCTGGGAGACGTTAATGGAGTTTGTGCTGATGACGCAGCTGAAATGTTCTCAGACAGAACTGGTTCGGTTGGACCGGAGAAAGAGAAAATAAAAACAGAAGAGAGTTAATGTAAAACTACCTGATTTTAAACAAACAGTACCACGATTCTCTTTAAAAACAGGGTCTTCTGTGATGGACCACTAGAGATGAGGGTTTCTTAATCCCCCACATTTATGGGATTCTTGTTGTAACAGCAGAGAAAAGTTCATGCCGCTGTTTCTGAATGGAGCCCAGAAAGTTCTGGTCAGCCGTCATCTAACGACTCCTCCGCGGTCGTTCTCGGCTTCCGTAGTTTTTGTTAGCCGACAGTTTTTCATAAATTGTACATTATGTAGTTTTAGACTTTATTGTGTGTGTTTTGGTATTTCTTCCTTCTTTTCAGAAACGAATATTGATAAAAGAAAAAAGAGTCTTAATGAGGTTTTTCGTTTTGAGATACAAGAATCAGAAAGGAACAAAAACATTTTTCCTTTGGATGAGAGAAAATAGAAAAATGGTTAGAGTTCATTTTTCATATTGTTTATGAAAAAATAAAATCACTAGGAGAGAGAAATGAAACGAGAGTTTGTATTCTCGTGTTCTTACACCGGATGATTGAAGATGAAGGCCTCAATCAGTTTAATATAACTGTAGAGTCTGTCTGTGTTCATCCTTCACTTCAGCAGACAGAAACTATGTAATACACACAATTACATATATAATATATACATATATAATATATACTGTATGTATATATTATATATGTAATACACACAATTACATATATAATATATACATCTATATACTATATATATATACTGGGTGTGTGTGTATTATATATGTAATACACACAATTACATATATAATATATACATACATATACTACATATATACTGTGTGTGTGTGTGTATTATATACGTAATACACACAATTACATATATAATATATACATATATAATATATACTGTATGTATATATTATATATGTAATACACACAATTACATATATAATATATACATATATAATATATACTGTATGTATATATTATATATGTAATACACACAATTACATATATAATATATACATCTATATACTATATATATATACTGGGTGTGTGTGTATTATATATGTAATACACACAATTACATATATAATATATACATACATATATACTGTGTGTGTGTGTGTATTATATACGTAATACACACAATTACATATATAATATATACATCTATATACTATATATACTGTGTATATATGTAATACACACAATTACATCTATATATATATACTGTGTGTGTGTGTATATATGTAATACACACAATTACATATATACTATATACATCTATACTGTGTGTGTATATATTATATATGTAATAAATACAATTACATATATAATATATACATATACTGTGTGTGTATATATTATATATGTAATACACACAATTACATATATGATATATACATATATATATATGTAATACACACAATTAGAAAGAATCCTTTATTAGTCACATAGTCATACAGTACAACATAGTGAAATTACTTCTCTGCATTTGACCCATCCCTGAGGGAGCAGTGGGCAGCCCCTCGTGGAGCGCCCGGGGAGCTAAGGATTCAGGGTCTCGCTCAAGGACCCTACGACAAGTAGACCCTGGTGGGATTCGAACCGGCTACCTTCCGATCTTCTGATTGGGAGACGGCCGCTCTACCCACTGAGCCACAGCCGCCCCATTTACATATATAATATATACTGTGTGTATATATTATATATGTAATACATACAATTACAAAATTAAACATCAAATAATTAAACATAAATAATTAAACATCAAATTATTAAACATCAAATAATTAAACAAAGAATTAAACAAAGAATTAAACATAAAGAATTAAACATTAAAGAATTAAACATTAAAGAATTTAACATTAAAGAATTAAACATTAAATAACTAACCGTCATAAGTTCCTCATAAGTTGCACAGGGCTGACGGCGTCGTCACCTCCTGCGGGCTGCCTCCTGTTAATCGGCGCGTCAAACGAACCGTTTCATGAAACAAGGCTGATGATGCGATGGATCTTCCTCCTCAGAGGTCTGTAGACGGATTCCCAGCCTCTAGTGTGGGGTCAGAGGAACGGTCTACCTACAGATGTTTGACGACGTGGACATCCAGTGAATCAAGTTTCATTTAAAAGTCATTTCCTGTGTGTCACGGTTCACAAATACATTTAATTTACTCTTTTCTTTTTGTTTCATTCCATTACATTAACAGAGCCCCGCTAAAGTATTCCTGTGTTAAAGCATGAATACAGTTTTAAAAAGTTGAGTAAATTTAACACATGACTTTTATAGCTGGCAGTGAATTATGAATTCAATCTTTAGTGAATATATGACATTAATTCTGTTCAATAAAATCATCATTTCAGTTACATGAGCATCACTCTTCACTTATTTACACACATTTGTATTCATATTATTATTATTCTTATTCTTATTAGAATGATGTTTCTTTTATTTATTCTTGGTTCAAAGGCAGACATGAAAGTTTAAACATTCCAACCATGTGGAGATTGAAGGAAACTTTAATCTGAGTTTGTGACGGTTGATTGAGGAGGAAACATTCCTGAAGGAAAAATAAATGAAAGAGAGAGATGAAAGTTCAGTTCCCTATTCCACCTCCCCTTCTCAGCCTTTACTCCACTTCTCAGCTTCTCTCTCCTCCTCTTCCTCCGCGCAGAGCCACCGTCGGCCTGCCGCGAGCTCCGGTGCCGCGGCGACGCGGACGCGTCGCGACCAGGTCCGGAACCGTCTGTTTCTGCGCCGACGGCTTCTGGGTCGCAGAGGTAGGAGACGGCCGCTCCTGCCGGGGGTCCGTTATTTCCCCGCACACTGTTTATATACGGAACAACGTCCCGCCTTTTATTCTGCTCACACACAGATCAGCCATAACATTAAAACCACTGGTCTCACATTGTGTCGGTTCTTTAAGCTGCCAGAGCAGCTGTGATGTCACTGTGTGTCCTGACCTCATTCTTTACCTGGACACACACCTACACAGACACACACACACATACACCTACACTTACACACACACCTACACACACACCTACACACCTACACACACATACACACTCACACCTACACATACATACACACACACACACACACCTACACGAACCTACACACAACCACCTAAACACACATACCTACACACACATACACCTACACTTACACACACACCTACACACATACACACCTACACACACCTACACACACATACACACTCACACCTACACACACATACACACACACCTACACACACACACCTACACACACATATACACCTACACACACACACACCTACACTTACACACACACCTACACACACATACACCTACACCTACACACACACACCTACACACACCTACACACACACATACACACCTACATACACACACACACCTATACACAACCACCTACACACACACCTACACACACACAGACCTACAAGTACACAAACAGACACCTAAACACAAACAAACACACACACCTACACACAAACACACACTTACACACACACACACATACCAAAACACGCGCACACAAACACTGAATGTATGAATCAATGATAATAATGATGAATGAATGATAAATAATAATGATGAATGAATGAATAGTAATGATGAATGAATTAATAATAATAATGATGAATGAATAATAATAATGATGAATAATAATGATGAATGAATAAAAATGATGAATGATGAATAATAATGATGAATGTATGAATAATAATAATGATGAATGTATGAATAATAATAATGATGAATGTATGAATAATAAGAATGATGAATCAATGAATAATAATGATGAATGTATGAATAAGAATGATGAATGTATGAATGAATAAAAATGATGAATGATGAATAATAATGATGAATGTATGAATAATAATAATGATGAATGTATGAATAATAATAATGATGAATGTATGAATAATAAGAATGATGAATCAATGAATAATAATGATGAATGTATGAATAAGAATGATGAATGTATGAATAATAATAATGATGAATGAATGAATAATAAGAATGATGAATCAATGAATAATAATGATGAATGAATGAATAATAATGATGAATGTATGAATAATAGGAATGATGAATCAATGAATAATAATGATGAATGAATGAATAAGAATGATGAATGTATGAATAATAATAATGACGAATGAATGAATAATAATGATTAATGAATAATAAGAATGATGAATGAATAATGATGAAATAATGAATGAATAAGAATGATGAATGTATGAATAATAATAATGATGAATGAATAATAATGATGAATGAATAATAATAATGATGAATTAATAATAAGAATGATGAATGAATAATGATGAATGAATGAATGAATAAGAATGATGAATGTATAAATAATAATAATGATGAATGAATGAATAATAATGATGAATGTATGAATAATAATAATGATGAATGTATGAATAATAATAATGATGAATGAATGAACTGGAATAAAAAACACCTCCAAGAGAAGAAAGAGTTCCACAAGAACAAAACAGATTCACCCGTTCATGTCAAAAGTTAACATTTCACTTAAACATTATGGTCTGGTCCTATTCAGACTTTTTTAGTGAGCGCTGTGTAAGTCGTTAATACTAAACCGTGGTTCTGTGGGTTTCACAGAGAAGTTCTGCCTCCTGAATCTGATCCAGGGAGAATCTGGTTTATAGGCTACTGGAGCAGCATTGGTTCTAGAAGTAGTTCTGACTGAGGAGCCGGAGCGCGGCCGTGTTAACAACACTTTATGTATTTGGGTCATATTACAGCACAGATCATTTGTCACCAAAGCTTCTGCTCCTCTTTCCTGAAGATCATGATGAATGTTCCACGTACGGCGCCTGCAGCCAAACCTGCGCCAACACCTACGGGTCCTACCGATGCAGCTGCTCAGAAGGATACGTCCTGCAGCCTGACGGGAGATCCTGCAGAGCCAAACAAGGTGAGCGGAACCAACAGAATCTGCATAGTCTGTAGGTTTCATTTCTAATAATAGCGGGCCGATAACAGAATTAATGAGCGGGAGATACGAAGCGGGATCGGTCTGGAGGATTTAGTGCCGAGACGAAGGCTGATTTACGTGGGTGTTGTGTTTCTGCTAACAAACAGGTCCTGATGAGTAAAACGGATCCGCAGAGACAAAACCAGTTACAGAAGCTTTGTGTTCAGGGGGTCCAAACAAGCCCGGTGTCGTTTACTGTCGGCTCCTGCACAGAACTGTACCACCAAGCTGTTCTGTAAGGCGCTGTCACCGAGGCGTACAGAATGTGGGTCTGAAATATCTGGAGGCCCGACACACCTCGTTGTAGGAGAAAGTCCACATCTGCAGCTTTTAATCAGTGTGACTGGAGTTCTAGCAGGAATAAAGTGAAGGTGATTATTACTCACAGACTAAACCCATCCCAGCGCTCACACGCATTAATATTCATCCAGCACAGAGCCGTGGAGGGCCGGGAGAACCACGGGGTCGTCATTAGTTGTAAAAGCTCATGAATATAAATAAAATGTCAGATGGAGCTCTGAGGGACCAGAACAGCAGGAGCAGCAGGGAACCAAGAAGAGATGAATGTGAGCAAACCAGAGAAAGTACCAGCACCCAGCACAAGGTTCTTTTAGACATTTCATCTCCTCACTTGTGAACCAGACTCACGTCACAGGTACCATCTTTCTGTTCCTCACACACCTCAGAATCAACCTCATCCTGATCTTGTCCTCAAACGTAGCTGATGGTCCATTTAGTGGTGGAGCTGCTGAGGTTCTCTCACAGACATTTGTCCTCTAAAGCTCCGGGTCCACTCTCACGGGTCTCAGGCTGACAGAATCAGACGAGTGTTTCTAGAGAGAGGAAGAAGAACCGCACAGAGTGTGACTCTGTTCAGAACTCTGCTCTCATTGTTTCTGTGCTGTGACCCAATGCCTGACTGGTCCTGACCGTGGTACCGCTGCTCTCTGCAGAACTGACGTGAGTGGAGTTAATCACATGTCAGCGTTCAAACTCAGATTAGCTGAAGTCTCGACGAAGACGAAGGAGAACCAACAGACTCACCTCTGCAGCTCCAGCATCCACACAAGGATGTGGTCCAATGTACTGACCCGGCCAGGTCCACATAAACAGTCCCACTAAATATGACCATCAAAAGAAGGAAGACGGCGAATCACCGGCAGGTTCTGATCCACGGTGGGTCAGAACCTGGAACATCCTGGATGCTGGATTTGGTGCAGATCAACAGTTTACCCTCTGGAGCTCCCAGCATGCACCTGGACTTTACTGAGATATCCTTTATTATAAAGATTATTTATGATGATACAATAAACATAATCATTCTATACATAAATATATAAAATACTTTAGGGTAAATATATAATTTCAGCTTTGTTGTTGTAGAAAATATTAATAGTATCTCAATAATTAAGTTAATGTATTTCACAGAACCTTATATTTTGACTTAATTACTAGACGTAAATGTTGAGAGGGTCTTGAGTCGGAGAAACCAAACCAGGGGAAGGTTCACAGTGACTCTGATAATGACACTTCAAGCCAGGGGTCAAAGGTCACGTTGGTCTCATATGTCAGGCGACAGGAAGAGTTCTGGGTCTTCAGATTAAAAAACATTTTCTTAAAGGTTGATTAGACTGTTATTGTTTAATTGTTTTATTGAGTTAATGCTTCTTACACTCCTAAACTTTCTGTACATCCATACTGATGAAGAGGAGAAAATGAGTCCACTGACCGATGAATGAGATGAACACATGACTTCAGGATCCCAGGAAGTAAACACAAACACTGGTTTTAGTAGCATGACGACTACAATGAACCTCGCTGACGCCTCTGGTGTCTGACAGACGACAGCGTGTGGAGTTTACGACTGTTCGTCTGGTTACTGCTAGAAACTCTAGCCAGTCTCCGGCCTGAGAGCCTCCATGTTTGTTGGCGAGGAGAGAGGAGGCTGCTGGGAAATAATCTGATTCATTGGAACGGATAAATGGATGAATCACAGACTTTTGAGCTGGAATGATCTTCAGGCTGAGATGAAGACGATTCAGTCAAACAGTTTACATCACGGGGGTAAGGTCGTTCCTCAGTGGCGGTAAAACATGGAAGCGATGAAGATTTAAGAAACTGGAGAGACTTTGGGAAGATTGATGCGTCACATTCTCTCCGTCTTTCCTTTCTCAGGGTCTTTCCTTCTGCTCTTTATTTCCTTTGTTCCTCCTTCCTTCACTCTGTGTTTTCTCTCTTTCTTTTGTCCTTATTCTCTTTTTGTTATTCTTTCCATTCTTCCTCCTTTATACTATTTTTGTTCTCTCTCTCTTTTCTCTGCACATTCTCTGACGGTCTTCTCTCCGATCGTTTAACCTCCTGTTTAAAGAATGAACTCCCTGTCCTCTGATCTTTTGATGCTTGTAATCTTCTCTTTCTCTGAGTTCATTGGTTCCCCTGATGTTTCCACAGGAGAACTTTAAGAACCATCTGTCTGCTCTCTCTCTCTGTAGATCCTGGTGACGGCCGGCCGATGCTCCTCATCGGAGGTTCTGACCGGAGTGTCATCACTCATCTTAATGGATCGGGCCTGCAGCCCCTCAGGTCTCTGAGTGTGAATGGAACCCTGGCGCTGGATCTCAGGCTCCACCAGGAGAGCGTGTGCTGGGTTCTGTCCACAGAGTCCTCTGGGCAGCTCCGCTGTGCTGAGACCAGGAACCTGCGTGGATTCACACGGGAGCGGGAAATAAGAACGCAGCAAAGTTTACAACGTAGGTTTTCAGCTCCTAAAGTTTCCTTTTATAATGAACACGTTAACGTCGACACGCCTTCAGCTTCATGAATGTTCTAATAGATTAAGATTGGATCCATATGCAGACAGAACTCAGAGGCAGAACAGATGCAGCAAACAAAGTCCCAGATTCTTCAATCCACAATCCAAAAGACAAAGTCCATGAACAGGCAGGGGTCCAAAACATGAGAGCAAGACATCCTGGAACCAATATAATAAACAGGCCCGTTAAAACGTAGCATGAATTCTGCCAGGAGGAAAACTTCCTTCTTAAGTAGGTAAGGAGAGAACAAGAGGCAGCTGGAGGGAGAAGACAGGAGAAGATGATGGAGGATCACACAGGAGGAGGAGGAGGAGGAGGAGGACGGGACAGGAGCAGGCAGACATTCCCAGATATGGAGCAGGAAGAGAGCAGGACACTAGGAGAGGGAGCAGAAACAGAAAAACACTACTAGTACTTAGAAAGGATTACAGAACCTGTTAAACTAAACTAAACAACATTAGTTTAGAGACACACTTTCAAAATAAAACAGGACACAGGGAAACCAAACACACAACAATGGTAAGAAGCCTCTCCTGGTTTTTTTATCTCACGCCAAAATTTGTATTTCTGCACTGAATCCGGCCAAATGATATAAGTTTGTTGAGATGTTGGGATCTCCGTCAAACGAGAACCTCAGTTGTTCTGAGAGAGGTCTTTGTTTTCCAGTCTACCTGCTGCAGCTCTCACCTGTTTAGGCGCAGGTGTTCAGTGACTCAAAGCTGAGTCATATGACCTCATAGGTCCATTTACATGCAGTAAAGGCGGAGCGCTTTGGGCGTGGTCAAAGTTTGTGGGTGTGGCCATGGGCGTGTCTAAAGGCTCACTGGCTCCTTAAAGAGCTGCAGGTGAGATTCACCGACATTAAGGTAGATCAGACCCAGATCTACCTTTTGTTACTGGAAGAAATTAAAAAGTATATTTCTCAGCATTGGGAATATAAGTATTTTTATACGCACCAAGCATAAGGCCTACCTTTAAAACTTCTTCTGAAATGTTTTTAGTCTGCTTTATAATCTTGAACTTCCTTAAATTGTGACTGACAACAAAGAGAGGGTTACGTGTGTAACTACGGTTCTATGAATCCTGGATGACGCCAGAGGCGGAGCTTTAAACACTGGATGCTTCCGTCTCACGCAGGTCGAGTAATTATATCAACAAAGTCACCCGTGACCCCTGGATGACCCAGGAGAGTCTCTATCTTCTGATGTCACCAGCTGATCTTTTCCCGTAGGGTCTTCTCACGAGGATTCTGAGTTACTGAATGCTTTGGCAGTCATCCAGGATTCATAGAACCGTAGTTACAAACGTAAATCTTGTTTTACTTCATCCTTACTGACGCCAGAGGCGGTCCTTTAAGCCCTGGATGACTTATACCTGAAAGGTCACTAGGAATCCTCACCAAATTAAGGGCTTGATTAAAGGTCACAGGATGAGGAGCGGGAACATTTAGCCTGTAGAATCGGGCGACGGTACACGACGACCAGGTAGCAGCAGCACAAAAGTCCTTAGAAGAACCCCCTTAAAGGAAGCCCATGATGTAACCACACTCCTGGTAGAGTGGTACTTACTATCCTGAGCCCCCTGAAGGCCTTGTGCCCTGTAAGCAGGTCCACCCTCATCCACAACTCAAGGAGAGAGTCTCCGCTTAACGGCGCCGCCCCCTTCCAGCTGCCTCCATAGATGAAGAGCTGGAGTCTCGCAAAAGTTGGCTGCTGCTTCCACATGTGCCCTAAGTCACCGTCACAGCAGGTCTGGTGGTCTGTCTAGCCCCCCTTGATGTGCCCGTGGGATTGTAAACAGCCGACTCAAGGGATTGGTTCATGTGATGTTGAGAAAATCAATTGGTTAGGAAAGACGGATTTGGCCAGAGAGCAACAACTTACCTGTCTGCATGCCAGAACTTATTTACCTGAGAAAAGTGTCCAATGGCTAGCCTCTCTCTCTCTCTCTCTCTCTATGACTCTCTCTCTCTGTCTCTGTCTCTCTCTCTCTCTATGACTCTCTCTCTCTGTCTCTGTCTCTGTCTCTCTCTCTCTCTCTCTCTCTCTCTCTCTCTCCCTCTCTCTCTCTCTCTCTCTATGGCTCTCTATCTCTGTCTCTGTCTCTGTCTCTCTCTCTCTCTCTCTCTCTCTCTCCCTCTCTCTCTCTCTCTCTCTCTATGACTCTCTGTCTCTGTCTCTGTCTCTCTCTCTCTCTCTCTCTCTCTCTCTCTCCCTCTCTCTCTCTCTCTCTCTATGGCTCTCTCTCTCTCTCTCTCTATGGCTCTCTCTCTCTGTCTCCCTCTCTCTCTCTCTCTATGACTCTCTCTCTGTCTCATTCTCTCTCTCCCTCTCTCTCTCTCTCTCTCTCTCTCTCTGTATCTCTCTCTGTCTCTTTCTGTCTCTCTCGTTCTCTATGACTCTCTGTCTCTCTGTCTCTGAGTTTTTCTCTCTCTCTGCTGTTTCAGATGTGGAACACATGGCCATCGACTGGCTGACAGGAAACTTTTATTTTGTTGACGGTGTCTCAGACAGGATGTTTGTTTGTAGCCCTGGAGGGGACACGTGTGTTACTGTTCTCCAGCTGGACCTGACCAACCCTAGAGGAATCGCTCTGGATCCTCTGATGGGGTGAGTGCTGTGGCGTGTAGAATATATCATTTCCGAAAGCAACGCAGGCTCATTTATTACCCAGCATCCTTTGTCAAAGAAGGAAAATCACAGAGAAGAGAAAAAAGTCCGTGTGCATAACAATCGACTCGTCTGCTAGAAGGAGAAGGAGTTAGAATGAAGGGATGTAAATGATCCCCTCCTTCGGCTCGTCTCTCTCTGAGCTGTGTAATTCGGTGGATGGTGATGCTTCAGACGACTTCTTCAGACCAGACGTTCATTTGTGTTCACTGATTTCACTCCACAACCCTCAGAGGAAAAAGCTCCTGCAGGACATTTCATTACACATTTGTATCGGACCAAAAACGCTTTGAAACTGTGGAGTCAGGATTATCCCCTCCAGGGAAAACTGGAACACTCAAGAGAATCTGGCTGGAAGTCCCACAAATCACCAAACCTAGGATGTCGGTGTCTCAGCAGCTTCTCAGGAAACACATCTGTTCAAGAGTTACTATGATTACTTTACTGTAATGATGGATTTATATATCCGTATCTGTCCGTCCGTCTTTCTATCTGTTCTTGTCTTTCTACATCTGTATAGATAGATATAGAAGAATAGAGACTGACACAGTTGTGTTCAAGCCGATCCCTGCAGACATGCAGGATCTGAGCCACCTGCTGGACCGGTCCTCCTGCAGTGCAGCTGGTTTCCTACCTTTGGATTCAAATGTTTCCTGTCTTCTCTCACCATAGTATAATAAATATTCACAATGTTCTACTGCAAATATTTCATTTGGTGAAAAAAAACCTTCCAAAAGCAAAAAAACTAGAAAAAAGGGAAACAGCTTTGGAGTTTTTTTTGTCTGTCCACTCTTCTGTTTCATTGTGAGACAGGAACTATTTTCCTGGTTTCAGTCAGTAGATTCCATCAGAACTCCTCATTGAGTCCAACATGGATCAGGTTCTAGCTGCAGAATTCACTACTCCAGCATCAGCACCACCCTGATCCCTGCTCTCATCTGTATGCCTCGTGGAGGAGCACCTGATCGGAGAGCCAGGTTTCTAGCTGACTCCGACTGTTTTGTGCACAGCCTGATCCAGGGTTCAAAGGTCAACCCATCTCTCCCCCGACTCGGCTTGTACTGATTAGTGGGCTTCCTGCAGCTCTCTGGCTGCAGCTGGATACCGGGTTAGTGGCTGGTTCTGTTCTTCTCTGCATCACACATTAGCTGGGTTTACATGGACAACCTAATTCTGATTACATTCGGACATTGCAAAGGTTTAATTGGGAAAGGAGAAAAGTGTCCCGTGTAAACCCACCTATTGTGTTTGATTTCATGTCTCCTCTCATACCCTGAGGTCCTCCGCAGCTCGTCGTCTAAATGTCCCCATAATCTCACAGGAGAAATAGGAAATGCTGCTTTTATTGGATGTGCCTCCAGGTTATGGAGCTTTTATACATCAGAGAGAGAAACTGCTTCACTCTCAGGCTTTAGAAACATTCTGACGCGTCTGCTTCTCAAAAAGTCATTTGTAAGGCACTACCATATTAAACCTTTGTTTAGAATAGATAAACATCTTGGTTCCAGATTGATGATTTAAAATTTAGTTTGTCTTTTTCTCCACTAAGGGGGATAAAAGTGCTGCACGTTCAGACGCGTGGGTGGTTGCTCCTTGGAAATGGCAGACGTTAGTGTTTTTACATGTTTCCCTTTCCTCCAGAATGACATCGGTCTCAGGAGTTTAGTGGGAAATGTTCAGCAGATGCAGGAGAGAGAGGTCACCAGTAGAAGCATGTGCTGACAAACACTGAGAAACAGAAACATCTCATGAAGAACACGACCTGTTAACGGATCTACCTTCAGGTTTTCAGACAGGTTCTTCGTCTCAGATCTTGTCACATTGGTTTTTACAGCGTCCTGTAATTAACTCTTACGTGATCCTGAGTTCAGGGAAACACAACTATTAACAACAAAGGTGTGTAAAAAGAGTTCAAAAAGGATTTAAGAATGGTCTCGGTGCCATTAAAAAAGGCTCAAGAACTAAATAAGCAGTTAAACAACAATGACTTAAGAATATTTCTTTCTCTTTAGTCTGGCTGGATCACCAGGGCAGGAACTCACGCAGCGTTCTGCATGAAGGTCGGGTGAGGGTCGCGTCTCACTCTGAGCTCTAAGGATCTGGATCACAGGAGCTTTTTCTTCTTCTGTGGTTAATTTATTCATTTAGGAGCTTCATCTGTAGAAGACAGGTGGTTTACTCCCTGCTTGTTGATTTATTTCTTCTCCTCTGAAGGCTGAATGGATGATTTATTAAGTTAACGGCGCAGACGCACGTGTGGAGCTGTGCTCTTCTAAATGAACATCTCCGCTGAAGAAGACTCTGGAGGCCTTTCATCACAGCTTGTGACGACACTTCCCTTTCAGAGCGCCTCTACAGCCACCGGGGTTCTTTACTCATAGAGAGGAGAGAAGAATGTAAATATCAGGAACCTTTTTGTGTCTGCAGGTGTTTCTTCACTGACCTTCATCCTCTGTCAGTCTGAGCCGCGTTTATTCCAACCCTCTTCTCTTCATCTCATCCAGAGAAGACACAGAAGCTTCAGCCGTGTTTCTGTCTGTTTGGTAAGATCAGCAGACGTTTCACCAACAATCACATGACATTGATCTAATGATTTAATGATCAGAGTTCACAAACACAAACATGATGATGTCAGAGGAATGTCTGACAACCCGACTGAAGGCGAGAGAGAAAATACTGATCTTTGTTGTTTCCATAGAAACGAGATGTGATCCTCACATGTCCTCTTCTGGTCACATGGTGTCTTCTGGTCACATGGTGTCTTCTGGTCACATGGTCTATTCTGATCACATGGTGTCTTCTGATCACATTGTCTATTCTGATCACATGGTGTCTTCTGGTCACATGGTGTCTTCTGGTCACATGGTGTCTTCTGATCACATGGTCTATTCTGATCACATGGTGTCTTCTGATCACATGGTCTATTCTGATCACATGGTGTCTTCTGATCACATTGTCTATTCTGATCACATGGTGTCTTCTGGTCACATGTTGTCTTCTGATCACATGGTCTATCTGATCACATGGTGTCTTCTGATCACATGGTCTATTCTGATCACATGGTGTCTTCTGATCACATGGTCTATTCTGATCACATGGTGTCTTCTGATCACATGGTGTCTTCTGATCACATGGTCTATTCTGATCACATGGTGTCTTCCGATCACATGAAGTAACCATGTGATCCGAGAAACCATGTGAGGATCACGTCTCGTTTCTATGCATGAGGTGGAAATATCAAAGTTCAGTATTTTCTCTCTCCTGCCAGTGAACTCTGGCAGCAACAAACAAAGACGGTGAGAGAGAGAAGCTCCCTCTAGTGTCTGAAATATACAACTGACCTTTTCTGACAAAACAATCCAGTTCTTCCTCGTTCTCTATGTGGGTGTACAATTAGAAAATGAGCCATGAAAGAGTTTTTGAGTTATCGCTTTCACACGAATATCTGCAGCGGCGCCGATCGTCAACTTTTCAGGATATAATGAGGTTCAACTGATTGGAACACGATAGAAACCGTTTACTGATGACGAGGTTTGGATATTGTCACGTTCCTCTTCAGGTCATGTTTCACCTCAGGGTGTTCCTCACCCGCCTCCGCCACTAATGAGAGTTTAAGTTAGTCTGTGTTTGTGGGATCATCTGATCCATCACTGGACGTTGTGTCTCTGACAATGAAAGCAGAACATCAAACAGGTGACACGATCAGAGGACCCGCCACTCTTTGATCTGGGTAACGAAGCATCGGGAGTCAGAGAAACCCGTTTGATTTATTCCTCCCTCCTAGAAGTTCTGATGACACCGGCTCTCTCTCCCTCCCTCGCCCTCTCTTCTCTCCCTGGGCATTATGAGATCTGGAGCTAAATGGTGGAGCTTCTCCATGCAGTCACTTTGGGCTTTGATATCTGGGTCTCCTGCAATGTTTAATTGTCTCCTGGGTCGGCGGTCTCTCCCTCACAAAATGATAAATTGCAGGGAGGCTTGTGTGGTCCTCACCCCCAGCATCCCAGTCTCTGGGGGAGGGGGAGTAAGAGGAGGTCTGCTTCATATCCCTGCTCGCATCTCCAGAGGATCCCAAAGGTTCAAGAACATGAATCACCATGAGAGTTTCCTCAGTTTCTACGCCTCCTGTTTGTCTTTCTACAGAGACACTGTTATTTTAGATCAGAAACAGTGTTTACAGCTGAGGTTAGTATTACTACTGTCTGTTTGTCTTTCTACTGAGACACTGTTATTTTAGATAAGAAACAGTGTTTACAGCTGATGGTTAGTATAACTACTGTCTGTTTGTCTTTCTACTGAGACACTGTTATTTTGGATAAGAAACTGTGTTTACAGCTGATGGTTAGTATTACTACTGTCTCTTTGTCCTTCTACAGAGACACTGTTATTTTAGATAAGAAACTGTGTTTACAGCTGATGATTAGTATTTCTACTGTCTGTTTGTCTTTCTACTGAGACACTGTTATTTTACATTAGAAACAGTGTTTACAGCTGATGGTTAGTATTACTACTGTCTGTTTGCCTGAGTGTTTCACCTCCTCCTGTTGTTGCTGCTGTTCTTTCAGCAGTGGTGGGATTGAAGAGGTGGGGTTTGGTCATTGGTGCTGATTACTGGCTCCATTAAGCCTAATGGATGGACCTGGTTCTGACTCACATACGGGTTTAATGCTGGGATCAGCTTTGAAGAATTAAACCAAATAAATAACAATAATAGTAAAACGATGATCCTTCCTTTCTTGCCTTCTAGAGCCCAAAGACGACCTCTTCCTGTTCTACGGTAAGGGTCGTCCCGGGGTCATCCGAGGACTGGATATGAACATAAAGTCCAGTGAGGAGCACATGGAGCCCATCCAAGACCTGGTCAACCCTCGAGCCATCGACTACTACGCAGAGCTGGGACAAATCTACTTCGCCGACACCACCAGTTTCCTGATCGGCCGACAGAAAATAGATGGAAGCAGCCGAGAGACGGTGCTGAAGGATGGTGGGTCTAACCGTCTGTTTCTAATGCAGCGTCCCCCCAGAGTTAAAGAACAGTTTCCTGACCTTAAAGGTTCCAGTCTTTTCATGAACTCATCCCGTCGCAGAGCTGGACAACGTAGAAGGAATCTCCGTGGACTGGATTGGGAAGAATTTGTACTGGACCAATGACGGCTACAGGAAGACCATCGGCGTCGCCAGACTGGAACGATCCTCCCAGACCCGGAAGACTCTGTTGGAAGGGAATATGTCTCACCCCCGGGCCATCGTGGTGGACCCTCTGAACAGGTCAGCAGAAACAAACCCTCAGCTGAGTTGTGAAATGTTAAAACTCTTATTAGTCTGTATAAATGTAATTACACTAGAAAGTGGTTTCCAGAACTTCGACATCAAGAATATGCTGAGGATGTAAGACATTACGCTCAGAAAAACAGATACGTGTCACATGTTTAACATTTCAGAGTTAATTTCACACAGTGACAGTGAACTACAAAGAATTCAGACTTTACTTTCCCAGGAAATCTTTTTTTTTTCCTAATAATCCCCATATGTTAAACATCTTGTGCCTGTAGATATAAACTTTATGCTCCGGCTAAATGTTTTTTTTATCTTAAATTTAAATTTACATTTCAACAAAATCTTTCATTCAGACTGAATAATACTTTTAGTGTAATTCCTTTTCTGTCATATCATATGTTTGTTTTAATTTCACTAAAGGGATGTATTTTCACGGTGGTGTGTGTATATATGTATATATATATATATATATACATATATATATATGTATATATATATATATATATATATATATATATATAAAATATATACATATATATATATATATATATATATATATATATATATATATATATATATATATATATATATATATATATAGTCTTCCTCCTCGCTGTGGAGGAGATTTGACCCACTCTTCTCTGCAGAATTGTTTTAAGTCAGCCTCATTGGGGGGCTTTCTAGCATGAACTGCCCGTTTAAGGTCCCACCACAGCATCTCGATCGGACTTACGTCCGTACTTTGACTAGGCCACTCCAAAACCTTCATTTTGTGTTTTTCAGCCGTTCAGAGGCGGACTTGTTGTTGTGTTTTGGGTCGTTGACCTGCTGCAAAACCCGAGTCGCTTGAGCTTGAGGTCTCAAACTGATGGCTGGACGTTTTCTTTCAGAATGTTCTTTACAGAGCAGAATTCATGGTTCCTTTCAATCACAGCAAGTGGTCCAGGTTCTGAAGCAGCCCCGAACCATCACAATACCGCCAACATGCTTGACTGTGGGTACGATATACGTTTTATCAAACGATGTGTCATTTTACCCAGATGTAACGGGACACAAACCTCCCAAATGTTCAACTTTTATCTCCTCAGTCCACAGAATGTTTTTCCAAAAGTTTCGGGGATCATCAAGATGTTTCTTGGCAAATGTCAGAAGAGCAATTGTGTTCTTTTTGGTTGACTTCTCCCATGGACTCCATTGTTGCCCGGGCCCTTTCTTATGGTTGAGTCCTGAACACTGACCTTAACTGAGGCAGGTGAGGCCTGCAGTTCTTCAGATGTTGGTCTGGGTTCTTTGGGACCTCCTGGATGAGTCGTCCATGAGCTCTCCCTTGGAGTCATTTTAGTAGGCCGCCCACTCCTGGGAAGGTTCCCCACTGTTCCCAGTTTACTCCATTTGTGGAGTCCCAAAGCCATAGAAATGGACTTGTAACCCTTTCCACACCGATAGACTTCAATCACTTTGTTTCTCATCTGTTCTTGACTTTCTTTGGATCTGGGCATGATGTGTTGCTTTTCTAGCTCTTTGAATCTACTTCAGACCGGTTCTATTTAATGATTTCTTCATTCTACAGGTGTGGCTGTAACCAGGCCCGGGTGTGACCAGTGAACTCAGCTTTCCATAAAATGTGGTTGATCACAATTTAACAGAGACTCAATTACTTTTTCATAAAAAATGAAATCATCATCTAAAAACTGCATTTTGTCTTGACTCGGGTTATCTTTGTCTCATATTAAAATATGTTTATATCTTCTTCTACAGTCTATCTGTCTGTCTGCAGACTATCTGTCTGTCTGTCACATATATGGTTTTATTTTTATGTTAATGTCCACCAGCCCAACATTCAATGACAAAAAAGTCCTCACCTTCTCCAGGGTGTGAGTTGTCTGTCTGAAAACATTTGCTGCTGCTTTTATTCGTTCTCATTCAAGTGTTTTTTGAATAGAATATCAGACGCTGTCACGTCCTTCATCTCCTTACATCCGTGTTTAAAAGACATTATTAATCAACGTACACATAATGTATTCATTTTTACAAATATGTCATTTCATTGTCCACCTCAATTATTTTGACTTTTTCCACAATATTCAAAAAAATCTACCCATAAACTCAAGTAATAATGGAGGAGAAAAATATTTCCCTACAAAATCCTGTGATTAAAAGGTAACAGCATCATATTTTCTGTCCTGTTTTATATTTCTACCTTCACCTGTGTGAGCAGGAACTCTGAAGTGGTGAACAGGTACTTCCTGTTTGACTGGGGTATAAATATGAGGTGACACAGGCCCGATTCTCTCTGAGGTTCTTCACCATGATGAAGAGCATAGAACACAGCAATGAGGAGCAAATAAAAGTTGTAGAGCTGAACAAATTGAAGACAAGAACATCTCTCAGCAGCTCAAAACATCAGTTTGAACATTTAGATCAATAATGAAGAAGTTTAAAGAGACTGGAGATGTTAGACATCCGCCTGGAAGAGGACGTGTCTGCAAACTGACCCCACACACTGTGAGGAGGTGGTTGGACTGGTTAAAGACTCTCCAAAAATCACAGCTAGAGAGGTCAAAGGTCAGCTGAATCTTTGGGTCAGAAGTCTCCATAACCACCATCAGATGGCGCCGACACCAACACCAGCTGTTTGGGAGGGTAGCAAGAAAAAAGCCTCTGCTGTCGTCCACACACAAGCTAACTCTGCTACAAGCTAACACTGCTACAGTTTGACACACCACCGGGACTTTCACTGGAACAAGGTCAGAGGTCAGATGAGACCAAAGTAGAGCTTTTTGGTACAAACATCTAAGATGGGTGTGGCCTAGCAAGAAAGAACGCCATAGAGCAAAGCTTCTTATACCAACTGTGAAGTCTGGTGGTGGATCTCTGATGCTGTGGAGCTGTTTTTCTTCCAAAGGTTCTGGTTCTTGTTAAAGACATGGTTCCATGGACTCCATCAAACACCAGCAGATACTGGATGAAGACCTAAAAGCCTGTCAGGAACCTTAAAGTGGGTCGTGGTTGGACCTTCCAGCAGGACGATGATCTGAAGATCACCTCAACATCAACCCAAGAATGGTTCAGAGGTCACAGAATAAAGGTTCTGTCATGACCATCCCAGTCACCTGACCCAAACCCACCAGAACATCTGTGGGATGTGCTGCAGAGGAGAGTCCACCAGCGTGGACCTCAGAACCTGAAGGAGGTGGCGAGGTTCTGTATGGAGGACTGGGGTCAGATCTTCTGCATGTGTCCTCAGACCTCCTCACAGACTACAGAAGGAGACTCAAGCTGTTTCTTTGGCAAAAGGGGGTGGAGCTAAATATTAAATGCAGGGTGTCAATAATTGTGGTTCACATGTTTCAGAGAAGAATCAGTTTCATGTTAAGAATGTAATTTCTTTTAATTTAGTTACTAGAGTTAAAGGTTAGATCTTTGTGAATAATTTGAATTAAAGATCAGGGTTTTAGACAATAAAGACATTTTTAGTATCTCCAGTTTATCATTAATTTTAAAGACAATAATTCTGAATGTTTCAGTATCAATCCAATATATTTGGTACAATAATCCGATTATAACTCTGAGGTCATACATTTATGAGATACATAATATTACAGAGTACTATCGTTGTGATTCCTTCAAAGTCACACTGAGAATTCTTGAAATTCAAAAAGAAGGCTCTGCATATGAGTCACAGTAGGTGAGAGTCACCGCCGTTACAGCCGCTGAGTGGCAGGAAGTTTTACTGGACGGCAGCTCCAATCCTCTGAAGACACAAAAACACATCCAGTCCACATTTTGTCCACATCCATTTCTCAGTCTGTGTTTATGTATTTTCAGACAAGAGAAGAAGATGCCACAGAAGTCAGATATAACAGCACAGATCTCTGACAGGAGGCAGCATCCCAGAAATGATGTCACAACCAGGAAAGTGGTTCTGGGTTCTTTTGGGTTGATATTATTGACATTACTGTACAACTAATTACTCGTTCTTTTCCTCATAATTACCCTTTGTTTTCAACTTTGACCTTGTTACATAAATGTCAGTTGAATGTTACCGGATAGAAGCGACGTAAATACAGAGCTCCTCCCTCCTCTCACATCTTCATCATCAACCTGCTGACCCGGTGTTGGCCGCTCGGACCTGTTGTATGAAGTTCTACCTCTGGGATGAAATATTTGCTGTGGAGGTGAAACGTTTCTCCTCTGGTACGTCAGGATGGAGGGATTTAATCAGGTTTGTTTACAGACACATCTGATGGTTTCTATCAACCATGAAGATGGAGGAAGGTTATTTGAGGGGAGGATATTTCCTCGGCGTTCCTGCGGATGAATAACGCCGTCCAGATTTCTCTAGACATCTGACAGACGCTCAAATCTGCCTTTTGCCTGATTTGTTGACTTTGTTGCTGCAGATATTAAACATGTGGGTCAGAGTTGGGTCTGTAAAAGATCATTCCACTGCTGGAGTAAGTTCTACTCCATGCCTCCCACTGGTTGCGGTAATGATCGGAGCAGATGCGGGTTCTGATGGGGCCCGGCGCTCCTCAGATCTCTATCTGCTCCGCTGGAAGGGTCTCTGCAGGAGACGGGGACGTTTCTGTCCAACCGGGTTCTTAACTGGATTCTAGATGTTTGGTTTCCTGCTCTGTTTGCCACCCCCCATCTGTCACGACCTGATAAGGACAGAACAGAACCGGACCTCTGTCTCTCTCCGCTGCTGTAGAACCTCAGGCTCGGATCCACATGTTTGTCTTTGACTTAATGTTTTCACTCATCGACATCAGCAGCAACTCGGAGACATGAACTCAAAGTAACATCGTTTGACACATTTCCTCTTTATGATATTCTCTCATTCCCACCTTCCAGTTCCTACATCTCCAGAACCGCAGGTCTTGTTGGTGGTTGCTGATAGAACGGTATCAGAACACACACTGACTAAAAACGGTTGTTCTGGTGGGATGGGAATCTACACCTTAGTCAGGTGGTTTTAATGTTATGGCTGATGGCTGAACATCACGTGTAAATTTGAAAGAGAAAACTGGAAGCGGAGGAAACAACAAGGATTGTAACAGAAAACTATGTAACTGAGTTCTGAACCCTGAAAAATGTTAATAATCAGAACCCAAAGTCCACGATACTCCAGAATCTACATGTAATCAGATTACTGTACGAGGAAAACAGGAGTATCCTCATTTTACAAGATGTAGTCTTTATATTCTTCTATTCATCATGAAAAGTCTTTATTTTGTAGCGGCTGGTTAAATGATAATAAAGACGAGGAACCGTCTTCTCATTTATTAAAGATCATTTCATATTTACTTCTTAGTGTGTGTG
>JBBDHG010000224.1:2397500-2437500 GCA_037951165.1 Lophius americanus | reverse complement strand
AAGGAACCAGACAGGAAGTCAACACAGAACACACACCGTGTTCTCTTACAGAACTCAAAAACTACTTCACGATCATTTTCATCTTTAAACCCCAATAGACTGGCTGTGAGGAAGACAGACAGCTTCATCTCCAAAAAGTTTCGAGTCAAGGACATCTCTATTCTCTGTTTTTCTCACTTGGCGGACCTTTTTTATTAAAATACTGTTGACATTAGTTCAACATTTCATTTGAGGAGTTCAATCAGGAGATTACTTGCACAACACAGGGGATTGGGGGCTTTCTGCGGATCTACCCTTTCTGTCGGGAACCACAGCACAGGCCTGGTTTACATTGGCAAAACACAACAATCCTATTTGGACCCGGGTCGACCAACGAGGCCTTTACTGCTTGAGGGTCTACAGAAGTGTAAAAGTAGAGTCTATATATAAAAGTCTGGAGTTAAAGTTTTGTACGTATGAAAGTTGAACTACCTGAACAGAACGACGAGTTCGTACAACCGAATGGGATTTTCTTCAAAACAAAAAAGAACAAAAAAACCTTTGCAGCACATTGTCTTAGAATTCCAAGTTGTGCGTATTCTTTTTCTTTTACAGTGCGTTACACCTCCACTGAGTTCACTCAGAGCAGAGGAGAGGAAAGGAGGACCTTCTGTCCTGATTTCTTGACACCATGAGGCAGAAATGACTTCGATTATGATTTGTTTGCATGTTTTTATTTGCTGAAACTAAGGCTGAGAAGGATAATTGAACCAGGATGTTTGGAAAGTTCATTTTGAGTCACACTTATTGGAAATGACCTCAGCTTCAGCAGTGCAGTCTGTGAAAAACAGGACTTGGCGAACACTTAGGGGCATCCAGCCGTCTTTACGAGAGAACAAACTATATCACACGTGTTCACACCATCAACACACACGCATGTTCACATCCCTCTTCTCTTCTACTGCAGTGTGTGTGCGCCATTGCAGACACACAGCAGCGCCAGCTGGGTCTGGTCACGGGAGGTGATGTGAGATCAAACCAGTCTCATGTCACACCAGAAATCACTCACTCACTCACTAACTCACTCACACACACACACACACACACACACATACGGGTTTTATCATATCCTGGGACACCTAACTGGGTGCAGCCTGCTGGGATCCACCCTTTCTAAAGTACTAAAAATATGATTTTAACTGCTAAAATCATGATAATTTTTTTGGAATGCATAAATCACTTAAAAAATTGATAACTCTCAAAATAAATTTCAAACCTGAATTTTTGAGCCAGATGAGGACACTTCCTGACTTTTTGATCACACAGTGGGACCTAACCATGTAATAACCTATTGTAATGCAAAACTTTGACACAGAACACCTTTTTTTTGTGGTTTAAATCAAAAGATCAGCTCCTGATTGAAAATAAAAGACCTTGTAAACATTTGATTATGAATTTGATGAACAAATCAGGCTTAATAACATCTTCAACATATAAAAACTGGACAGTAAGATTCTTATTCCACCCAAACCGTGTTACCCTTAACTCCACACCAACCACTTGCACAACATACCACCCACATCTAATATTCTTTAAGTAGCAAAGATTTGAGAAAACTTAGTAGTAGTGAGAGTTTCTACTTGTACCTTGTACATTTGAGCTTAATTTGCAAATTATTTTCAACTTAAAATCCAGGTTAATAAAATTGAATTGTATGACAAACATCTGCTTCAAACACAAAATCAATTGTTAGTGAATTGGATGATTTTAACAGGAAAATATTTTCCTGGAGGAATTGAATGTAGAATAAACATGCTATACAAAGCAGATACAAAATTAAATTTTTAAGAAAATATTTATTTGAAATTAAAAGAGCAGTTGGCACAATAGAACAAGACAACCACACAGGGCCCAGTTAGTCTGATATGATTTGAAAAAAAAGTTGAAATTAAGTGTTTTAGTGCAAGAAGGAGTACAAAGGATGCCAACGAGCAACACATGACTAAAATATTAAACAAAATGTTTGAGAAACATGAACCAACATGTTTTTGCAACATGAACCAACATGTTCGAGCTGTGTTGTGTTAACGAGTCTTTTCATAAATTCTTCCTTTACTTTCGCGTTGGATGGCAGTGATACGGTTTTTAACATAAAATTTCACTGCTGTCCAGCCTCTTTTTTTAAGTGCTTCTGGTGAAGCTTCAATGCAGGCAATGCACTCACTCTTTCCAGGTACTTTACCACATTCAATGAAAGACAGCAGTTTCTTTTCCACCGCATGGACCTCATCAGGTGACCATCTCCTGTGTGAGGTTTCTAAGATAGAAAAATAAATAAAAAAGGACAAATACAATTAGGAGTGTAGACCAAGTTATTTGAATAGGATAATATATGAGTGCACTAATGAGAACGGTGTTTATGAGAAGGATCCGGTCTTTGTGAGCTATCCATTATCAGTTTATTCCTCGCTAGTAATGGCTCATTTCACAGCTCTACTTGTTGGTCTGATTTGCAGTAGTTTCTATTGTTATTAACAATTTACAGAAAAATAATCAGCAGCTTGGAAATCCAATAGATTGGATTCTACCTGCTGGCATACAAACCGATTAGCCACAACATTAGAACAAGTTAAAATTAGCTGGCACTAGTAAATGCAGCTGTACATTTCCCGTGCTACTAAAAGAGCTACATACAGCAAAGTAAATGAACCAGTAAAATTGGATGTTGTGATGGGTCAAGATGTCCCTACTGATAGTGACTGTATGGATGTTATTTTTTACTTTTTTTTAACTTTGCTTTTTTATTAACACATACATATAACAATGTAACCGTGTTTATGGTGGACGAATGCATTTCAAGGAAACTAAATGGATCCAAGGTTGTAGCAAACCAAATATGATATTGTTTCAATAGAATATATCCTATTCTTCAACTAAACAACAGCTTAAGGGGTAAGCCAAACCCCTATGCCAAACATAAATATGCTCCTGCAGTGCATTACCTCGACGAAAGACAACATTTGACAATACGTAAATTTAAACAAGAATTCAAATCTCTCAAGTTAGCCAATATCTTAACAAATACAGCTGTGTTCACTTAATTGGTATAACTAAAGTGTCCTTTTCAGATAGTTAAGGTAATACTTGGGAGTATGTTCGAGGCTTTGAAATAAAAGTGGCAGGTTTAGATTTTGTTATGAAATATTAGGAAGGGAGATCAAAGGCAGGGAAGTAAACTCAAATAGCAAAAAGTTAATTTAGCATGTCAAAAACTTCATCACTGTCTGACTCAGTTTCAACTCTTCTGTTAGTTATTGACAATCCTGCTGAAATTACAACACATGGTATCATTAAGCAATGAATCAACTTACTATAAGGCTAAACTAAGAACTAACAATGAACAAGCACAGCGTTTTTTGAAAAATACCTGTCTTAAGGTCTTCACTGTCAGATTCCGTTTCTTTTCTTCTCTTAGGTGTTGAAGATTCTGCTAAGAAAAATATAAATTATTTGGTCCTTGAAACATATGAGTTAAAAAAGGAAAGACTGGAAAAGGTAGCATCTACTTAGTTTATGGCATACCAATTGGTGCAGAGAAATCACTGAGCTCATCACCGGTTACCAGCATTCTTTTTGAGGAACCTTTGAAAAAGGAAATAAAAGGTAAGAAATTTGTCAGACAACATTCGGGATAATCAAGCATACTTTATTGGAGGCTTAAAAACAGTTATTTTATGATACTTGCCTGATGATAAAGAGCGCAGAGAAGACTCCCTGTTACCCTCGGTGTCTGACAAATCACTGCCCACAAGCAAATCGTCTGGCACTTCCTCTGAAAAGCAATAGTAACATTTATGTACATATGAATGCATGCATATATGTACACATTATATGCATACACATTTCATTCTAGAACGAAGCAATCCAGATGAGAACGTCGTAGAATAAAAAAAAGTTTTTAAAGATTTCCTTCGAGAGCAGTAAATATAAGTTTGCGATTCTTCTTTGACACAGAAGGTCCTGGTAAAATAATCAATCATGAATTTATCAATGAACAAATTGACTTAATGACTGATGGTATAAAATCCTTGAAAATGGCAGTCGTAGATACCAAACACACATCTAAAATATTAATGCAAACTGACTTTGAATCAATGTTAAATTGATCAAATAGATTCTCCAAAATAATTTAAACCAATGTGTACTAACATACTATTCTGCTCTGAAATATCTGTTTGGTGTCAAATTTGAGACATGTGCCTCCACAATGTCTTTCTCTTGAGCAATGCCTCACAGTTGATGCAGTACATATAGTCATTTGGATTGGCAGATGTTGCAGCTTGCTGACTGAGGATGAGTGTTCCACTACCGGTCCTAAACACATTACTATTGTGTGCACGGTTGCCTTTGTTTCGAATAATATCGAGATGCAATTTTCGCTCCTTTGACTTCAAAGGGAATGCCACTGCTTTGGATACAGCCATTTCTTGGCTGTGTTTACAAATTAAATGTCTTGCCATTTTATGGCACTGTGTTTGAAATTACAGACAGCAGTGTTTTTTATCATACCCCTACCTCCATCTTCTGTCCTCTTCAGTTTCATGACAGACATCTCACTCCGATTACTGTCCGAGTTTTCACTGTAACTGTCTGTAGAGGAAGTAGTGGGCAGTGTCTTTTTTCCGTAATTCCTCTGACACTTTTTTTGTTTCCACTGTGGCACTTTTCTTCGGCTTCTTAGATCATCCTCCTCCGAAGTTTCATTAATTGACTCCTTAGATGTTCTATATTCCTTATCGCTGCTTGTTCTGCTGGTAGTGGAGGTCTCAGAGAGTTTGGAGGGTGATTCCAAATATTCTGTAGTGAGCTGGGAATCAAGTATATAACAAAAATTATCTACAAGGAAAAAATAGACATTTAAATCCCCAAATGTATTGAAAATCTATTAAAACCCAAGGAAAACAAATCTGTTATTCAACGTTTGTAGATTAAATATAGTACCGCAGTAGTACAGGAATGTAAAAGTGGTCTAGGAGCAATAGTTCTCGTACAAAAGTATTATTGTAGCAAAAGTATTTAGGAGGCAAATGAAATCTACAGGCGGCAAAATATATTGACGTCAGAGTGCAATGTTCAATATCTGCATTAAACTATTTACTTCCAAGTGTACTATCTGCATTTTTTTGCCCTTTGTTGGTATCCCATTATGTGCGCAAATAATATTTACACAGTATGTGCCATGTCCAATATGCTGCAATCTTGTTACAAAATACATAAATTTAATGTCAAATCACATTGTTCAAATTTTGTATTTAAATATGCACAATGCATTGCTTATGCAGGAGTCTCATTCAGAGTCTCTATGTCTCCCATCCCCACAATGGTACAATCCCTTGTGTGCTTATGCTTCTTCACCGTTTTTTTTTTAATTATTAGAACCAGTAGTGAACTCTACTTTATTTTTATATTTTGCTGATATATATCAGTGTTTCCCACGGAATTTAGAACCTCAGACATTCTAGGGGGATCAGGGGGTTGCTCCCAATGAAGAAATGTTTGTATCTTTCAAAGTTAATTGCATTAGTCTGGTGAAGAATTAAGAGACTAAAAGCTACGATTAACTTTTTTTTTTTATTCTAGTAGACAATCTAATCTAATCACAAACACATTGAATTGATAGGAATATTGAGACGACAAAATTTCCCACTCAAAATCCATGATAAATTAAATTACACGTAGTTCAGTACGTAGCTAAATAATAATGATAACAATAAATAATAATAGACAGGAGCAGGGTAAACATTTGAGCAATCAAAAAATTAAGCAAAGCGGGTTACCTATATTTGACCGGCTTATCGTTTAGAAAATAAAGAATAAGGAGGACTTTGCAGGATTAAGCAAATTAATATGATTAATATCTTTTAGCATAAATATTTTTGCACATTTCGCTCTCTAATATTGATTTGACATTAATAATAATAATAATAATACATTTAATTTACAATGCACTCGAAAACATCTACAAACTGCCCCTTCAAAATCTTTAATTCAGGTTTCTTGCCAAAAACTCCATTTTATAAGATAACATTTGAACACATCTTGATGAAGTTCGCCTAAAACTGTTTTTTATTTAATGGACATTGAACACATCATGCAATGTATTTCAATGCAAGTGCTGATCACAGCTATGTTAGCAAGCTCCCCTGCCGATTTAAACATTAAACATTTGTTTGATTGGATTTGTTGTTCAAACTTAAGCATTATCAGTCACTACTTGCTTTTTAGGAACTAAATTAGTAAGAAATTAGTGGAAAACCCTCAATGTATTGTATATCTGCATCTGGATGTATGCCACTGGCAGAAAAAATAGGTAGCAAAATAAAGACGTTAGTCGCAACTGCAACCATTTTAGTCCTTACCTCAAACCCTAGTGTAGTAGTAGCTGAAGTAGTGAGAGCAGTATAGCGGCACACTTACAAAGATGCTGTCTGTTCTTGTTAACGTTGGTACATCTGGATCGTCCACAATTGATGGGACACTTTCTGGAGTGAGAATAATTGTGTCGTCATCCTGCTCATCATCATGGCTTATTTCCTGTGTGGGAAAATTATGTCAAACACTGGCAGTAGCTGCTGGGAAACATTGGGTAATGAAAGGAATGTAGATGCTGAAAACACTGTTGGTTGGTTAGTTGGTTGGTTGTTTCTGCTGTGATTTGGAACAATGGCAGCTTAACGGTCTCTCACACATGCTTGCAAACCTAACAGTTCTGCAGACGAGCATATATATAAGGTTCATTAGAGGCTTAGACACTGATTAGCCACTGACAGGTTTCTCTAAAAAAATAACAAATAACAATAAGCAATAAATACAGTGATATAATCTGGATTGGAGCCACTGCTAGGACACTGATTTGACCCCAGGCAATCTTGACATAATTTTGAAAAACATAATTTTGTTAAAAAGAATGGATCATCGCACCTCATACGCCAATTTAATTTAACATTTTTGTATTTAATTGTTTATTTTAGTTGATTTAAATCTTACACGCCTTCAATGTTTTTCCTTAAGACGAGGGCAAAGCATAATTATTTTCATGAATAAATTGACTATAAAGTTACATTTTTCTTTTTGTAATTATCAAAAAAATCAGTTCGATCTGACGTTGAAATTTTTTTGATCTGCCTGGAACTGTGAGTTTTGTGATCTGGTGCACATCTACAAATTATGTAGGAGTGTGAAAATAATTCTTCTTTATTAAAATAAAATTAATTACAATCTGACAATTTGTTGCACCTGCACCTATACATTGTGAAAATATTACATATAATATTATTGACTAATCCAATATGCAGATATATTTCTGACGAACATAAAGGTATTTATTCAGGCAATGCAATTATTGGACTGATAGCTGCTCATACAACAGACACTAATTTTCATATGTACACTTTTCATATTATAGAAACGCATTTGCAGAATTTTCATTCAATTTAAAGTGAGGAATGTTTCCATAAAAGTTTCTGAAGTTATGGAAAACAATCCACAGAAGTCATGATAAAAATATTGGAACAGGCCTTAATAAATTAATTTAACACTCACCCCAGTCTTAGAGGCTAAAAACAGCTCTGTTGTAGCTTCTGGTGGTGGACTGGTTTCCCTGCCAAGATTTGGCCCTCCTGAGGCCTCAACACCAGAGATATTGATCTAATTCAAACACATGCATCATAATGAAGTATTAATTTCTCCAAACATTGGATTTATAAATGCTAATTTTCCAGAAAACTGCACAACTACACATGTACTTTCTTTACTATAAAAGAATATCAACATTTTTTCCCAAACCCTGTTATAAAGGTGGCATGTCTTTGTTAACAGAAAATCAGAGCCTGGTCATTATTACCTCTTAGAACAGAGACTTTTAATCTCAATGAGGATTTTACCTGGTAAAATAAAGGATATACATTACCTGTGTCTGATTTGTGGCTGTGTGCTTTATCAGGCATTTCTCATGATGGTCTTTTAGGTTCTTCATGCGTAACTTTAGCCTGGTCAGTTGCTCTTTCTCCCTAAAGGGTTTTTAACAAAAAGCATATCGTATTTAGGTATCCATGGATCCCCCGGGTTTTCAGGATTA
Organism: Lophius americanus; assembly: GCA_037951165.1. Lineage (NCBI taxonomy): Eukaryota > Metazoa > Chordata > Actinopteri > Lophiiformes > Lophiidae > Lophius > Lophius americanus. Next base: position 2,429,384 of record JBBDHG010000224.1, on the reverse strand, counting down.
ACCAATCACTGCCATTAATCTTGTTACAAACTGATCAATAAAACTTCCTATTTGCCGGTGATTTTCCATACGTATAAGCATTTATCAAATACATCTCTTAATAAATCAGATTTATCATTTCTCTGTTAAAGAGAGGATAATCTGATTAGGATGAACTTCATGAAGCTGTGATCAGTATGTTGTAATGCATGCACTAAACCAGGTTACCAGTGCTGTTTTTCTGTCAGCAGCTTTTTTATTAACATTCATTACACTAACAACTATAAACATCTTCTAGAAGCAGGTTATTAATTACTGAGAACCAATTCCTAGAGAGAGATCTCCCTACCATCAGGACCGATAACCTGTTTCATAAATGTCCGCATGAGCAGAAAAACAGACAACAGTGCATGAGGAACTGGATGAAAGCAGAGGTCTTACAATTACCTTCAGATAAAGTCTAAATGGACACAAAGCAGTGAGGACCTTCTCAATCATATGTACACTGGGATGGAGCACAGATCCCCTCCTCTCCTCCCCTCTCCTGTCTCACTGCTCTGAAGTGAAACTTAACTAGTGGCTCCGATCTGTCTGTCACCTTCTCCCTCTCACAGCACCGTCTGCCTACTCCAACACACAGTAAACTATATGTAGATTCTATACTAGTTAACAATGGCTTTATAAAATAAAACAGTCATGAACCTTCACATGATCCTCCTCACTCCTTTCCTCTCCTCCTTATGCCACTACTGAGAGAAAGAGACGCTTAACGAGCTGCTCAGCTCCGTCTGCATCGGTCTCCCTATCACTACACCTTTACCAGCTACAGGACACATTTAACAAAAGCTAGATACTCTGCTTGTTAACACCGGCTTTTAAAAATATAACAAATAATTTACCTTCACATGCACATGCTTCCCCCACCCCACACACACATTTCAATATTATTGAAATAAAATAGCTTTAAGCTTTCTAAGTTTGATTAAATAACCAAAGCCCATACCAATCATTAAAATTGTTGAAATGTCAGTTTAGATTAGTTTAGTTTAGTGCAATTAGCTAGCAGGCTACTCCAACAATCGGCTAATCCACATTAGCATTAGCTAGAAGATAATATATGACACAAGAAATTTCTAGTATTTAGCAGCAAAAATGTGTAACAAATTAAAAGTTACCTATCTAAAACAATTTGTTTTATGTACTTACTTTATATCCATGTAAATTTCCTCCTCGTTGACTGCTGCTGTACTTTGTCTGCTGTCTTCTTGAGTTGCCTCCTTCTGTAGCACCTGCTCTCTGATCCCTGCAGTGCAGGGTTGGGAACCCCATAGTCATGGCATGTGGGGGATGGGCATAGGTAAGTCGGGGACCGCAAAATTCAGGAACTGTGTTTCTCTGTCACCTTTGGATTCAATTCTCTGCGGCAGTGTAGTTTATTCAAAAAAGTACTGCGTCTCAAAAAAATTATTTTTATATATTTTAATATCACATTCCCTAAATTATTGTTACATCATGCTGATGTCATCGTACAATTTATAAAATAAAAATATTTTAAAAAAATCATTTATAACTACACATTTTTATAACTCTTGTTCAGTCTTTCCAAATTTAACTTTTAAGCAAATATGTGTTTTATTCTTTTTAAAGAGGAATGATCCTGCATTAATTTAGTGATATTAAGCTTAAAGCTGTTGGGTACAATTAGTCAAATATGAAACATATCAAACTTTTAATATCATATCAGTATTAATTATCACTATTCATTGCACGGTAAGATATTCCTTTATTAATCTTTCCAATAAAATATCTCAGTGATAACTAGAAATAGCACTCAGAGAGTGCCATACCTCCAACAAAGCTCAACAGTACCAAGGTAAACATTATTATGATCACATTCAATTAGATCGCTTGATTTAGCATAATTTCATGGAGATTCCTCCCCTTATTTACGGGTTAATATCAGCCTCTAAATCTACTGACAACTCCAACACACTCTCATTATCTCTCAAATACTCTGGAACAAGTCACAAATATGTCTGGAAACCAAACACTGCCGTGAACAATATCTGGAGGTGGAGACAGACAATGCCAATAAGCTGGAGGAGACTCCACTTCTTCAACATCCTACTGACATCTCGAAATGTGACTCTTTTTAAAATGTTGAAATGTTACATTATTTTCTGTGTGAATGAACCATTATTGGTCTTGGAACGAAGTATTAGCCTCTATTAGCTGACATGGTAAAGGTTTGTGGCTTAATGGACTCCTCATCTTCACCAGCTCAGTTTTGGGAGGGTGTAAGTGGTTCTTGAGGATGTCCAAGCTTTTTCCTCACGCTGTTTCAGTAACACCTCAAAGTTGTCCAGTCCCACTAAAAACAAAGTTAGCCTCTTGCTGTTAGGTTAACTCATTACAAACTAAGACTGGTAGAACCTATATAACAGCCTATGACACATATTGAATAAGCTGAGCCTTTTCAGGGAAACAAGATTGCCCCATCCACTCCCCTGTTGAAGGGTCAGCACTGTCCATCAGTCCAATTTATTGTTTGAGGTGAATTCTTATGGTACTTGCACCATCAATAGGACTCCAACTCCCATTTTAAACCAAATAGCACATGCAAATTGTGAATTTTTCTTTGCTTCACCAAAACCTCAATCAGTTAGGCTTCTACAGTTGTTGTGCTTTACAGTAATTGCAGCTTTAGATCAGTGGGTGAGGAAGAGATACCGTACTTATGCCATCACTCACACAGAGAAAGAAAGACAGCTTAGCACTGGAAGCACAGGGAAGGAGATAACAGGAAAACAACTTATAATCTGCTGGGACGGCACCACAGCTATAACTTTAACTGTAAGTTGTATGGTTGGAGCACTGCACCCGCAGCCACATCCTTTGTTCATCAATAGGTACTAACATGCTCACTACTATACTCAACCAGTGTGTCCGACTGCATATTACCTACAACACACCCAATAAGTATGTGCTGCATTCACCTTAATACATATTCAATCAGGGTGACAGCATACTATACTTAAGCCATTGGTCTTCTCTGCATTATATGACATCACAACATTACTGCTCTGCCTAGTATGTCCACGTCCCTGATACCATGGAAGGATATTTTTTATCAATACATAAAATCTAAATAAAAATGACCTCTATCCATCAATACAATAATAATCGGGATAACTCTAAATAACTTAAGGATTTACATTCGATTGTTTGTAGTTGATTTAAGGAATGAAAAAATCCATTAAGATCAATGATGGACTGTTCAATGTTAGAAGCTAGTATTGAGAAGCAAAGTAAAAGCAAGTAAGTGAGTACTTAAGTAAGTGAGTAAGTAAGATGGAAAATAAACCTAAAATCCGGAGACCTTAAATCCGGAGACAAAGTAGAGAAAATGTTGCTGAAGTTATTTGTTGCATTGAGTGGGACACAAGGCCTCTGTGCCCTCACCAACTAGCTAGCTAGCCTGCTGCTTAGCTAGCTACCTTGGCATTCACATGTGGAGCTTGTGAATCCTTAAATCCGGAGACAAAGTAGAGAAAATGTTGCTGAAGTTATTTGTTGCATTGAGTGGGACACAAGGCCTCTGTGCCCTCACCAACTAGCTAGCTAGCCTGCTGCTTAGCTAGCTACCTTGGCATTCACATGTGGAGCTTGTGAATCCTTAAATCCGGAGACAAAGTAGAGAAAATGTTGCTGAAGTTATTTGTTGCATTGAGTGGGACACAAGGCCTCTGTGCCCTCACCAACTAGCTAGCTAGCCTGCTGCTTAGCTAGCTACCTTGGCATTCACATGTGGAGCTTCTCAACACTAAAATATTGATGCAAACTTATGATTTGTTCTAATACTCCGTTGCCCCATACGCTATGGTGAGACATTCAGATGATTAGGCTCTTCATGCATTCATAAATAAAAATATAAATAAACACTAATTCAAGTTTATATTACTGTTACAATTACTGTTCATATTTAGCACATATTCTACAGAGGTATTGTTTTCTAACTATTAACTTAACTTGATTCAGAGCTAACTCCGAATGCTCTTTGAGTTGGGTTTGAAACGGTGATTTTCTTAAATATGCAGTTCATTTATATATTCAATGTTAGCTTACTTCATTTGTGCTAATATTGTACCGTCATTCCGGGAAATAACACAGAAATATGATGAGACGGAAGTCTATTTTACGATATACCATGAACAGCACCATGAACAGTGTCCTAAATAAAAAATCTGATCAAATGAGATGAATATCTGATTCCCACTGATATGTTGAAAGTGTGCTTTTCATATCAAAATTAATATGGTATCTCTCCCGTTGACCATACTTAAATCACTGTTAATCATTATTTATCTATTGTCTTCAATGGTGGACTAAGTTATAAAGAGAAATTGCATTGGCAACTAGGAGACAGAAGGATGCAGATTTAATAGATGTTGTTGTTGTTGGGACAATGCTTTGTTTTTTTCTTACCCTCTTGCACTCCAAAAGGGCTTACAGACCATCACTAGACTAAAGTTAACATTTCAAACGATACAGGAAATGCTTGCATAACTATTGTATTCATTTTAATTACTGATTTTTCAGTGTTCCAAATGTTCCTGTCATTGTCAAAGACATGGGTTCGACCTAAATAATGTAGTTGGTATTACATCATTATCAAAACGAGTAAATTAGTGGTGTATGGATTCCGTTCTTGCTTTGTTTGCTGGAGCAACAGTAGTGTGGTTTCAGTCTAATAGGTCATTATGGCAAGAACACAGAACGACATTTGTGTTGCAAACTCATAATTGTTAATAAAATATTTGTTTTATATCTTTTATATGCACTTGTTGCAATATTTATGTCTGAGCATACTTGTTGGAGAATGCAATATGTGAACTCCTATATGGGTAAGAATTATAATTTAGAGGTAACTGTATTATCCTCCATTTTTAAAAGACCCTGAACGTGACATTCTCTCTTTTGTGAGTTTTGCATTGGTGTAAATGGCTGTCCCTCTCAGTATTAACCAATCAGATAACATTTCTCTACCAAACTAAATGCTAGCACCTGTTTGTAAGACTTCCCTGTCTTACAAAAAGGGAAGGCATAGAGCTTAAATGAAAATAGAGAGGGAATAGTAAGGGGAGAAATGCTCGTAAAGCTTGGTACGTGTCTGTTTAATTAGCATTTTTCATGTTTTGTAAAATCTAAAAGAAAAATGAAAGCTGTTTGGAACAGTTTTGATGTCCAGTCATTAATTAATTGGCAAAACAGAGAAAATATATGGTGAGCTAGCACTACTTTCCTGCCGGCCTTGTTAACAGGCTGATAAGACATTGTGTTTGATGAAAAATCATGATGTACCAGGGTTTTTCTGAGTGAGTATGAACATTTTATGAACATTTATCACCCAACATTTTGAGTTAAAGAGTTTACTGGTGTATTTAACATGAAATAGAATGTCTTAAACAGTATGCTACTTAAAAGGTTGTTCTGGATGCTTCATGCTAGAGATGCCATCTCATTGCACCAGCACATGGATGGAGTCTCTTGACGTGTTTCTTCATCACTCAACACTGGATGTTGCTGGATTTGTAAGGTTGACATCATAATCTTTCCAAGGAATAGTGAGTACTTCCAAAACACAGAAAAACTATAGAAATAAGCTCCAACATGGGGCCAAATTTCTATGGTACCAGAAAAATGAGTCCATGTCATTTTCTGTCGTTTGTGATTTTTTAAAACATTTTTTCCAAGTTTTACTAGTTGACCAGCAGAGATTTGTAGTCCACCATTGATGACAATAGATTTATGCTTAACCGTGAGATGAAAATGAGTAGTAAAATTTGTTGAAAAGTAACCTGATTTCAATCTTCTAAGGGAGTGTCCTAAAAATGTGATTTAAATAATCTGATTCCATGCTTTAAACGATGTTAAGAAGAGAACGGTACGTTGATTTACATAGGAGTTTCTGCTTTAGCACTTCAAAATGAAAATGAACTTTTCATAATGTAACTACGGTTATCGCTTTCAATCCTTTTCATGAAGTTACTAATGGGGTTGAATTAACCACCCCTCAACTTTGTAACTAAAATTATAGAAAATAAGCTTGTCCTGACTAATTCTGTATATCCAGGGATTTATCAGTCTTATCAAAGTACAGACAAAAAGATTGTGCGGGCAGACCTGCCAAATGTTTCTAGTAATTACTTTTATCATCCTACGAGTTGAAAACTTTTGTTAATAAATAGATCTTTACCAACTGTCCATCTAGATAATAGTAATTTAAATCTAAAAAGTATGCTGTAGTGCAGAGGGCAGTTGTAGCCAGTAGCTGTTATTTCCAGCAGTGTAAGGTAGCTGGAAAGTGGTGATTGGGTGTTTAGAATACCTCTGTGTGGACTCTATTGGGCCCATTTGAGGTTACTTGCCAACCTTACATCAAATACACCCAATATTTGTTATTTATCCTCTCACTGCACATGCTTCATTCTTCCACTCCATAGCGCCCTGCCAATGCTACGTGGACTTGGGGTGGAACAAGCTATTATCTATTTTCAGAAAGATAGAATAAAACTTTAGTAATCCCCAATCGGGAAAATTAGTAACTTTATAAGTCTTAAACCAAAAGCATTCGTTTGCATTTTGTAGATGATGTGTATTAGTGCTGGGGGTTTTTTCTTTATATATCTCAATACTAGTTTATCATTTAAGGATGAGAAACATTAAATTAAGAATATATTTTTAATGTATGTAAGATTTCAGAAATTAAGAAAAATTTAAAATCTATCTACAGTAGAGACAAAGACTTTTACATTTAACTAATGACTGCCATATTATATTTATGGTTATTATTAGTAGTAGCAATAGTTATTATATAATAATAATACTGTTAATAATAATTATAATTATAATAATAAATAATTATATATATTACTAATGTGAAAACATGGTTGCAATACCATCTATGACCACTAGTTGAAAAAAACTACGAAACATACACACTTACACACTTTGTCTTGAAAATGTCCCCACCGCGGCTAGTTCACACACTGCAATAGCGGTGTGTGAACACAAGGGTATACACAAATTCGTGAAATTTTTTTCTGTGGGGACCATTTTTTGTTTTTGATAAAAATTGCACCAGGCCTATCAGCTAGCTGTTTTCTATCTATTGCAATGCTCGTGCCTGTGGGGACCAGGAATTTGTCCCCACGGGAAAAATTGGTCCCCACGATGTGAGTCATATTTCAGGTTTTTGACCCCACCGGGTTATAAAAACGCACACAAACACACACACACACACACACACACACACACACACACACACACACAAACAGACACAAACACACACACACAGACAAACACACATACACACACAAACAGACACAAACACACACACACGCACACACACACACACAAACAGACACAAACACACACACACACACACACCCACCCACACACACAAACAGACACAAACACACACACACAGACAAACATATGTACACAGACAAACACACACACACACACACACACACACACAAACAGACACAAACACACACACACAGACACAAACACACACACACACAGACAAACACACACACAGACAAACACACACACACATACAGATATGCATACACACGTGCACACACACAAACACATGCACACACACACACAGACACACTCACATACAGACACTCAGACACCCACACACTCACACACACAAATACTCACACAAACACACACACACACAGAAAAACACACACACACACAGACACAAACACACACACACAGACAAACACACACACACACAGACACAAACACACACACACAGATACGCATACACACATGCACACAGACACACACTCAGACTTAGAAACACACACATCGCACACACAAACACACACTCACACACACTCACACGCATACACACACAGACACACACTCAGACTTAGAAACACACACATCGCACACACAAACACACACTCACACACAGACACAAACACACACGCACGCACACACACACACATGCACACACACAAACACATGCACACACACACACAGACACACTCACATACAGACACTCAGACACCCACACACTCACACACGCACACACACAGATATGCTCACACACATGCATACACGCACACACTCACACACACATGCATACATAGAAACACACACACACACACACACACACACACACACACACACACACACTCACACGCAGACACACACTCACACACAGGCATGAAGATGTTTTTAATCACTGGCAGTCACTAGCAGCTATTAGAGGAAAGGAAGGAAGCAGAAAAAGTCTTTTCTAGCAACATCCACATAATCATTTTTTTAACCTCGTGCAGAAAAATTTATACTTTTTCCTCTCAGACTAATAACTAATAATGAGCGGACCTCAGCAGCGACAGCAGACCGGAGCATCAGGTGCCATCAGATGTGGAACACCAACATTTAATTCATTTAGAATGTTTTATAATGAACGTCACATTTCAATTCATTTAAAATTCATAGCTTCCCCTCAAAATTGAATGGACCCGGGTCCAACGATCATGAAAACAAGTACTTCACATAGTTGTGTTTTATAGGTCTACAGTGAGACACCCTCTCAAAGAAACAACAGGGATCAGATGCCCAGCAGAGATTAACCCCAAAATAAAATCCACATATTCTTTGTCTGAACAGTCGGATTCGATAAACCCAGATTTTACGTGTTTAATTCATTTCCTAGACGTGATTACCAAATATACAGAACATTAATGAGACCCAATACAAAAGAGATCTAATGCACATGTTGTACCTGTAATGTGAACAAAGCTGGTTGGCTGAGCTTATTTTAAAGGGTTTTATATTAATAACTCAACACAAGTTAAAGATTCAATCGGTGGTTGGTCGTCTATCTGAGAGGGAAGTCCTTCATGTTTACATGTATAACATGTTCGCTCGTCTGCTTCCTGTCCAAGAATCCACCGTTTCCTTCAAATGTTATTCCTGCCCATGTTATGATATTCCTTTATTTACAAACGATATTCATTTAGTCCATCTGTAAAACTATTGGTCAATGCTTAGATGTAAGATAACCAATATTAATATTTGGTCCGGAGGAAATGCAACCTTTGGGAGGAGCAGCGCTCCACACCGCGTAGCTGTCCTTTGATGCTGAGTGGACTCCTGGATGCCAGTGCAGAAGATCCAAACTGAGTCTTGTTTCTCTGGTGGGTACCTCTAGAGCGGTTTACCAACCTTGAAATGCCAACAAATCTTCTGCGTGTTTTGTATCTCTTTTACGAGGGCTGATTGGCGCCGAGATCTCACTGGCAGCCAGTATGAAGGCCGTCACCCAGTACTGGCTGCAGGAAAGCTGCCGCACTGCTGCTGTCTTTATAGATATTATGAAACCATTACACCGTCTTGAGAAAAGGAGCGCTTCATTCATACTCCAACAAGAATCGGGAGAAAAGCGTAGGGAGAAAAGGTTGATTTATTGGGACAATGAGATGGATTAGCCATAATAATCTTCTTTTCCCTGCATATGAATCAGACAAACTGCCGGCTTTTTTGAAAATGACCAATTTTTTGTTGTTTTTTTGCGTTGTTTTTCGTTGTTTAGATTTTTTATACTTCTGTTCTGTCTTTGTTCATATAATGTTAGAAAAAAAAGTTTTAAAAAAAGGAGGAGGCGCTGATTGGCTCAATAAAGTCGATTATATATATATATAAGAGTATAAACCTGTCTGAGCGTTAAGTTGTCAGAAGGACGCAAAAATGACTTTGCATGTGGGACGCAGGCTTTGATTCTCGGAACAGACGAGGTAATGACCTGGGAGTCATTAGATGAAGGAGTTAGTGCTGACCCACTTTGAGGGGGAGGGCTAGTTGCTGCAGCTAAATAATAGGGTGAGGTCGCCCCCCCAATCAGGTGAATGAATGGTTGTCACTTCAGAGAATCAGGAGAAAATCATTCACACACATTTATTCTCCCACATGGTCACTTTTTCAGTCATAACACGGAGGAGAATCAGCAAAATTGAGTCATTTACTCTGTTGAGATTTGGTGAGAATAGATACCAGACTGACTAGAGAGACAATTACAGGCATTTAACTGAGAGGCTGGTATTTAAATATTTTCAGTATCACGCTGCACACTAGGAAAGACGCATCTGTGTTATAGAAAGTGACATGTGCATATTTGAAGGCTATTTTGCTCAAAGCAGCTTTTTTCACTGGTGTTTCCGGGAACGTCGGCGCAGCTGCTCCCCGACATCCACCTCCAGCACCTGTGTGTTACGGGAACAGGAGCCTGGACTTCTGGTAAGTGTGTGTGTGTGTGTCTGCGGTGAGTCATCATCCTCGAGCCACTCACAAAGTGAGGTCAAAGGTCTGATGGGGTCCCCCGCTCAATCCGGACCGACCTCGCTTCTTGCGTTCGCAGGCTTCTTGTGTGGCTGCTGCAGAGCTGGAGTCAGGCAGGAAAATTGACTGAGAAAATAAAAGTTCATTTTGAAGCCTTATCATCAGGGTATTTAACATCCCCTCATTCACAGGCAGAGTCGGCTTTAATGACACAATCACATCCAGATGATTGTAATGGAGGGGAGGATCGCTATAAAGTCGGCCCTCACAGGGATTCTGTCTTTACAAATGCGTTCCTGTGGAACAGATAAATTAGCTTAGACAACCATATAAAGCTTTCATCCTCTGTTGACCAGACGCCATGAATGCAGGCTGTTACGTAACAGAGCAGGAAACCCCAGCAGAAATATTCTAAAATGTGAAAACACTCCAATCATCTCTCTGCTTTTCTTCCTCTCATCTGAGGTTGGGTTGCGGTGACAGCCAACTGAGAAAGGTGTTCCAGACGTCCCTCTCCCCAGCAATGCTCTCCAGCTCATCCTGGGACATGGATGCCTTCCCAGGCCAGATGACACATTTAGTTCCTCTGCGAGTTCTGGATCTATTCAGAAGTCTACTACCAGGTGGTCATGCATTGAGAACCTCCAATGGAAGCCGTCCTGAAGGCGACCGGATCAGATGCTGAACCACCTCAACTGGCTCCAGCTCCACTCGACCAGAGGTCTGGGATCCTACCTTTCTGAGCCCAGCCTCTCGATGAAGGAACCTCAATTCATCCGCTGCCTGAGAGCTATGTTGTTAGGGGTGTTACACCCTGGGAGGGTCTTCCAAGGCAAAGTGCTCTCAGGGGAGAGGTCAAACTAAAACCCAACGAACAGGCACCAAAGAAGTTGTGGCACCTAGTCTGGAAAAGGGAGACCGGGGCACATTTCTGAAGTCAGAACTTGCAGAGGAGCTCATCGGCGAGCGTCTGGTTGCCGGGACTTTTTCCATGTGGCTCAGCCCAAAGACGCTTCCTAGAGCCGCCGCCCTGTGGGCGCACCACCAGCAGGGATGGGCGATGAGGTTGGGTGCAAAGCAGTAAACATATGTAAAGCAAGAAAAAAACCATTAATAGAACATTTAATGGAGAGATTCTATTAAATATCCGTCGGTCAAGATACAGAGATTCTGAAAATATTAAGTAATGTACATTTCTTAATTGAAGGATTTGTTCGCTCCTTCAATGACCATGTCAGACCAGCGATGGCGTGATGATGAAGCCGTTAAAGGTGCTGATCCGTGTGAAGAGTAGCCTGATGATGATTCTCACCACCACAATAATAATAATAATAATAATAATAATAATAATAATAATAATAACGATGATAATAATAATAAAAATGTAGTCAAAGTTACGTGTAAGAGAATATATTTGGTGGTAAAGGAATAAATGGAATGGTCTGACGAATAAATGAAAGCCACAAAAACAAATTTTAACAATTAGTATGATGTAAGGAGTGTCACATGATTTAATGAAAGTTTTCTGAGAATTTCCAACTATAATCCTGGTCTCTCTCTCTCTCTGTCTCCCTCTCTCTCTCTCTGTCTGTCTCAGTCTCTCTCTCTCTGTCTGTCTCTCTCTGTCTCCCTCTCCCTCTCTCTGTCTGTCTCTCTGTCTCCCTCTCTCTCTCTGTCTGTCTCTCTGTCTCCCTCTCTCTCTCTCTGTCTGTCTCTCTGTCTCCCTCTCTCTCTCTGTCTGTCTCTCTCTATCTCTGTCTCCCTCTCCCTCTCTCTGTCTGTCTCTCTGTCTCCCTCTCTCTCTCTGTCTGTCTCTCTCTATCTCTGTCTCCCTCTCCCTCTCTCTGTCTGTCTCAGTCTCTCTCTCTCTGTCTGTCTCTCTCTGTCTCCCTCTCCCTCTCTCTGTCTGTCTCTCTGTCTCCCTCTCTCTCTCTGTCTGTCTCTCTGTCTCCCTCTCTCTCTCTCTGTCTGTCTCTCTGTCTCCCTCTCTCTCTCTGTCTGTCTCTCTCTATCTCTGTCTCCCTCTCCCTCTCTCTGTCTGTCTCTCTCTCTCTCTCTGTGTCTCTCTCTCTCTCTCAGCAGTGGACCGGGGTCGAGCTGGTGATTCCCGACTAGACCAAGCTGAACTTTTGCTGGCAGTTCTGATTACTCAGGAGTCAGACATGAGGTTTCAGTCAGGTTCTGATGACGGTTCTGATGACGGTTCTGATGACGGTTCTGATGACGGTTCTGATGACGGTTCTTATGGTGCGTCCCTAATTTCAGATGTGTACTCTCTTGAAGAAGTTCTTGCATTCTTTGATGCCACTTTTGAGAGGTCAATGGATTTAGAAGAGTAATTCCAGACGTAGAAAAGGGGCTCTGGCCCCCGCGACCCCAAACAGGGTTAAGCGGTTACGGATTATGAATGAATTGATGAATGGATCTGGCAGATAAATGGATACCCGAATACACAGGCGGGATTCCTACGTTACCGTTAACGTTTAACTGCAGGTCCTTAATGGACATCCGGAGCGCCACCATGTCCTCTACCGCGTTTAGATGTGTGTGAACTCCCAAAGCAGCTGTTTACTACCTGTTTGGACTAGACTGCTGACGCAATATGTGTGGGGGGCACAGTCTTTTGTTTTTGTCAATTATTATTTTTAAGTGCTTTCAATACAAATTATCATTATCAGTCTCAGCAGAGTCATCAGCCACTACCACCATTATCCTGGGATATATCTGCCGCTGCTCATGGCAGGTACCCTTCAATTACAATTTCCTCGAAGGGAAGGAAACATTGGGACTGTAATATCCAGAAGAACAGACAGATTCCTGGATGTGTCGTAATAATATCTGATATAACTGTTGTCATAAGTGCATGCTACATGACTACTGTGGTCATAGTCATTTCATCCCAATGAAGGTGCATAGATATATAGTATAATAATATATATAATAATATAATAATAATATTATATAATATAATAACAAAAACAGTCTAAATCTCAAATAAAGTTCACACTAATTTACAAAATGAGTTTGCCAGTAATTTTATTAACTTTCTACGAAAACACATTCATGAGATTCTTCTTGGAAGCAGAAACATGTCTGAAGAGAAATGAACCTGAAAGTAGCATGCAACCAAGATGATCAAAGGGTAGATGAAGTTGATAAGAGTCGTATCATTCTTTGAAATGAGTGGAAATGTATTTGAAGTTTTAAAGGTTGAGTTAAAGTGATGACAAAGTGACAGATCCAAACACGCCCTCGTGTCACAGACCTCGTATGCCTTCTGCTGTCGTTTATCTCCTTTACTGTCAGTGGGAGACTTGAAGCGTCTCCTTGTTAGTCAGACGCTCCAGCATCAGGTTCTAGTGTCCTCACTGACGGGGGGAGGATGTCATCAGACTGACAGCATGCCCACAGGTAGGTACTTCCAGAGGGAAAGCCTCACCTGTGCATGTTGGCAGATATTTGAATACCTTTCTGCTGGAACACATCGGTAAAAGTCCTGCACCTGAAGTAACCTGAACTTCAGTTAGACTAGAGTTCAAGTAGTTCGATTAAGCTCCTCACTAGGTTGGTTTACATGAGACAACATTCTCCTGTGCGAATCAAACCCAATGTCGGTCGCCTGTTTACATGACCTTTGCTCTTCCCGACCCGTCGTTTACATGCATCGACTCATCTAACCAGAAACAGATGATCCGCACTCCAGTTCATAATGTGGCGATAATGCTACAATGAGCTGGGTGCCAACCTCCAACATGCGCCCAGAAGAAGAATACGACAAAGAGGGCATGTGCGGAAGTGACTTTTCGTCCATCTAACTATATTAAACTCTTTCAAAGCTGCGATTTGTAAATGACTCTCCGATGTAGACCGGTAATGCGTCGCAGCGCTGTGCGTGCACTGAAAAAACTCAGCCAGGGCATAACGTCACGACACTGGACATGCACAGATACAACTCAAACAGAAAGCTTTCACAAACAGAGTTCCCATGCAGCAACCGGCTGCTAAGGCTTTCTGGAAGGACTTAGACTACCTCCTTGCAGAGGAATGAAATCTCATTCTGAAAGGGACTTTTCTTTCGGAAAGGTTTTTTTTACATGCAACATTTTCTTTCCGATGAGGGGTCTTAGTCAGTCCATGTAAGCCCACGCACTCACTGTCCAATCACTGACACATTATCTCTGACATCAGAATCAGAATCTGACATCAGTGCTCCCTTCAAGCTGAGGAACCAAATTCCGTAGCTTTGTGACGTCTAAAAGAGAAGCCAGGTAAGAAATCCATTTTTTATTGTCGGTCCCTCATGCCGATGTATGAACTCTTGTTTCCCTTAGTCCTGCTCGGATTTGACACCTAGGTGTGGAAATGGCCGCCATAGGTCACTGTGAAGTGAGACTTATGAGGTCGTCAGGTCAATCAGGTCAGGAACTCGGTAACTTCATTCTCCCTTTCATCATGCTCTCCACCTGGGGAAGGAGGGAGCACCTCTGGTGGCCTTCCTACGCTATTCTAGCTGGTTCCTGCAACTGCCTCCAGAACCAAGAGAGACTGCTCCATTAGGGCAGATTTGAGGGTCTGCCTAGCAACAAAGCAACAGGACCACCATGTTACCGTAAGAAGCTGGAATCCATAGCAACCGACTACTTCCAGTTTAACACAGAAACTAAACCATTCCATACTGGTACCAGAACTTTTCTCACCTCCAACCAATAGAATTACCAGCTAAAAGACCATCCATTCTTCTATGGACTCAGTACAGTTCCACTGGGCACAGAACAGAAGGACCTGGCAAGTCTCAGCAAGAGGTGAAGGTCCTTATATTGTATGTATGTTTGTATTTAGCTCCTAGTTAGAAATCACATTATTTTATCATTACCAATTATTCAATTTATTCCCTTTAAACTTGCTTGCTGGTCTGTTTTATGAAGGATAAGCGTGAAGTTTGTCAACCTCTACAGTGTAGACCTCTGAATAGTCAGAGCCCCAAACTCGTAGTTTAGAATAATTACATGAGACTGGTTCCATCTATTGGTTATAGATTTTCCTCTTTTTTCGAAGCGTGGTGCCTTGAGGTATGTTTAATATTAATTTAATGTTAAATCCTCATCATTAAATGTAACTATTGAACCATAAAAACAAGGTAATGTACCTCCAAGACCATGCTTCCACCTACTATATGCAGACCCCCCAAAAAATGGTAGTTTTCTAGCACTTGTAGTTTTTCTATTACAACATTATCCCTGTGCGGTCGATTGTTCCCTTGGGCTCTTTGTTGAGATCATGGCCCACGGACCTTCTCCATACTGCTGAGGACCTCATCAAAGACGTGTGGCAAGAGGTGAGTAGAGAAAGGCAAACAGAGGTGGTCAGTGCAGCGAGCCGACCTGGAGCTGGTCGTGCCCCACTGCCTAGGAATGAATGCAACGGGTCGGGGATTGACCCGTGGTTTCACGAGTCAGATTCCGAGTCAGTTCCTTGAATCGACAGGGAATTTTGACGCTCTGTTCCCGTTGCTTGTGCTGAATAGTCAGTTTGATCCTCCATTTGTCTAAACTGAGAACACTTATAAAGCCACGGCGTATTCCTCACCCGATGTGTTGGGTTGAACACAACAAACCAATATACTGGGATGGCGTGTCGGCTCCACAGTCGTACAAACCATCCGTTACCTTGGCACGAGCCAGAAGACAGCAAAGGACCGGCTCCACCAAGGCCAAGTCATTCTTTGATGGTTTGAATCCACTGACTGAGGAGAGGGCATCTGTAGTTTAGCAATGCTCATATTGGAACTTGTTCATCATCCTCCTCCTTGTTGGTTTTTTGAGTTGAAGAGTTTCTTCATCATCTCTTCGCCACTTCAATCGAAAAAGGTGAAAACCCTTTTCTGGAGTAAGTCTTCAGTTCGTCCGCTGTAGGCTACTGTACCAACATGGCCGCGTAACTTGGAAGAGCTTTTTCTAAGCTGTTTAGAAAACATACTAATAGTATTTAATTACAGCTGGTATACACCAAAAAGAGCCAGTGAGGGTTTAATAAGGGTCAACTTTAAGTTCAACCGACGCTCACAGAGACTTCCTCATGATATAAAGATGTATTATTTTTGTTTTTCATGAAATGTTATATATAAATTGAGCTGCATTCTTCTCCTTTCATCTGTCTCTTGCTCATATCATCACCACATCTTAAAATGTGAAAAAAAATACCTTCAATTACAAATGTGGACAATTCATCAAAAAATCTTTTCAGGTCATAAAAAAATGAAATGGATTTAATAGTTTGTGTCATATTGTTTCCTTCTGAGATTCCAATTGACCCTGACCCTGACCTTGACCGCATTATACAAGAGGTGGAGGTTTTCCAACCGTAATCACAGCTTTAAACAAAGTTGTTTTGATTCCCTTAATTGAGCCCTGAAACATAATGGAGAGGAAAATGACCAGTCTGCTCAAACCCAGTAGACACATAGTCTAATCTCATCATGGAGGGAGAACGTAAACACGGGATTTTCTCTAATTCAAAGCTCGATTCACAACTCAGTTTTAGCACTGTGGGAAATAAAATCACGGTGTCTCTTTTAAATCTGCTAGAAAACAGATTTCACAGTAACTTGGAGCGAACCATCCCGGCAGTGAGTCAGCCGTCTCGATGAACTCCCATGTTTTTCCCTCCTGTCGTTATGAACTTGAAATCACCTCAGTGGAGAGAAGATCAGAGCTGACTGACCCTGAAATACAGCCACCGGTTATCATGATGTTTTTCTGGTCTTGGATTTCTGCGAGGGTTGTCACGCTTGACATCAGGGCCATGCGTAGCCATAGCGACCATACAAGACAGAGGCGCTGGAGGAAAAGTCTCCGTATGGATGTGTGTACATGTGGTATCATGGGAAGGTTTTATCGAGCGAGGTAGAGGTCCGGGCTAAAGAGTGAGATGTTGAAGAAGACTTTGTCAATGTTTCCATTAAGTGTAAGGGTTGCTTCGCCCCACGCTGGTCTGACATTTAGCCGCCATCGCTCTAGTGTGGCCTTGTTCCCAGAGTGCTTTAGCTAAAAGAGAATAATACCTCAGTACTATACACAGAACCCTCAAACATGCATACTGATAAGAAAAAAAGGCAGAGACTGTTCTCCTTTACAGCTGCACACATGAGACTATGTGTAGTGAGATTGTATTGGTACCTGTTACCTATTGTTTCCCTGAAAAGGAACTTCCTGTAAGCGCTGTAGCTTAGGGCTTCTAGCGCTGTTGACTGTCCAGTAGCTTCATCCGTGAAATGTGCCAGTGTACTTTTTCTTTTTTCTTTTTTTTTAACAACCTTAATAACTTTGGAACACAGATTCACCACCATCATATTCACCACCATCAGATTCACCACCATCAGATTCACCACCATCGGATTCGCCATTATCAGATTCACCTCTGTCAGAGTCACCTCTGTCAGATTCACCAGTGTCAGATTCACCACCATCAGATTCACCACCATCAGATTCACCACCATCAGATTCACCACCATCAGATTCACCAGTGTCAGGCAGCAAGCAGAAAGGAAAGAGGCTCACACTCCTTATCCACACCAGAAGGTGAAACCTGGAAGGTGTAGTAATCCTTAAGGACCCTATCTGCAGTCAGAACTGCTGCTGGCAGTGAGTTTTGGACCTTGCTAAATACCCAGAAAGTTCTTGCATGCCCTTGTTGTTTGTGACTACTTACCTCCTGGAGTAATAATAATAATAATAATACATTTCATTTATAATGCACTCGGTATCACAATAATTCAAACCCAGCATTGTTATATCTTGAGACTTAAACCACACCAGACTGGACTCTTCCCTTTCTCATTTCCATCACCAGGGACGATGGAGCTGCTGCGGGTTCCACAGTTCCTCCTGTTATAGAAAAAGTATCTCTATTCTGACTTCAGCCCACAGGCTGTTATAGACGGACAACAAAACCAAGGACAGAGTGATATTTTAGTGAAGTGACGGTCTGGTCATGGGCAGCACAACATGGCCAATACATTATATATTTTACCGTTAAGACATTCTATCATAAAATGATAAAATAAAAAATCTAATTTTTGAAAAATGACAAAAAAAAACAACGCATAATTAATTCAATGTTAGCCGGATGTATGACCCTAATAAATCGTCACGTTAGTTTTATATATGGTGCTTAATAACAAAACATCAGAAGTAATCTTGTGCTGGTTTCACTCATGGAGGGTCTATGCCACATGGAATAATGAGTATAAATCTGGAATAGAGTTTTTTTTAAATGTGGAAGTTCTGAAAAGTGTTGTCCAGAAGACAAACGTCTGCCCACAGGCAGCGCCGGCATGTTATTGGCCCCATCAGGTCACCATTAACACCACGCTACCATCATCAGGTAATTTATAGCTTTAATTACAGACAGAAAGAGTCCAGGAAAAATTTTATAACCACTCTAATAGGTGTGACCCCTGCAGGTCCTCTACGGGGTCAAAGAGGGTCACCATCACTCTTCCCAAAATGAGTTCAGGTCCTGGGAATCTGAAATCAAAGCAGACACTCAGAGATCTGAGGGTTTTAGGTGTTTAACAAGTTTGCAGAGGAATTAAATAAGAAATATTTACTCATAGTTTTTAATTACTGGGGGAAAAGGGATGAAGTGAATTAAGAAAAGCTCTTAAGTTGTCTAAAGAAAAAGAGTTCATTATATAGTTTTAAAACAGATGTAACTAACAAACAAACACATGCTAATGAATACAATGTGTGTGCAATAGCAAGTAAATATATTTGACAAATGTATTTGTGGGATTTAATGGTTGGTCAGGAAATCCTGGAAGCTCGGGAAATGACTATAATACTGGGTAGGCGTGTCCACTTTATAATAATAATAATAATAATACATTGATGACTTTATGACCTTACAGGTAAAATATGAACTATTAGTATAAAACACACGGTATAATAGATACATGTCCCCGAGTCGATTGTTCATTTAGACTAAATTGGACCAATGGTTGAAAAATTACAGCCGGAAAAACTTTGGACATAAGGCTCTCCATTGTATATATATATATGTATATATATATATATATATACATATATATATATATATATATACATATATATACATATATATATATATATATATATATATATATATATGTATATATATATATATATATATATATATATACATATATATATATATATATATATATATATATATATATATGTATATATATATACAACCAACTTTTTTCACTCCAGTTCTTCCTCACACTAAAGTCTATGTGGGAGTAAAACTTGAAAATGATCCATGACATTGTCTTTGAGTTATATATAGTTAATACAGCGATGACGATTCCATCAAATCCCCTTTTCCTCGGTTTAAATATCACACTTGTGTGTCTCTACATCAAATGAAGCTCTAGTCATGTTATTCACCCAGTCAGATTCATCAACCGCCACCACCTCCCGCTCAATCACAATCACTCTGTAGAGTTTAGTCCAAAAGGCTTTGAGACAGACTAATAATCTCCTTTTTTCTGCTGTAATAAACATGCGTCTTTACTTCATTCATGTCCCTGTTTGTCTTTAAAACACTTCTGATATAAATAGAATATTAAGAAGCTGGATATTCACATTACTGTCGATCTGAAACTCATGAAATGAAGCTCTGGAGAGACTGCATGGTGGAGCTTCTGTCCTAGAAGCGGGACCAGAGCGACATCAGGACAAACAAATCAACATTACAGACGTGGTGCCTACGTCTTTCTTTGATGATGATTCAAAATGCTGCCTGCATTCCTTTCCCATGACATTTCTTTTTTTTAACATTTCCAAAAATTTCTAAAACCTGACCAAAACCACCGTCAGATCAAACAGAGAGAAGAGTGTGGGTTTGAACCCCTGCATGGTTGAATGTGCCTCCTGGTCCTGCTTCTGCTGCTGTGGTTTGGGACTTTATCTGCATGCAGTTAAAAATGTTGTCTGCATGTGTTGGACTCACACATTTGTGTTGGTGTTACAATAATGTTAAAAAAGGCTAAATGGAGTGTGTTTGCATGTGTGTGTGTGTGTGTGTGTGTATGTGTGTGTGTGTGTGTGTGTGTGTGTGTGTGTGTGTGTGTGTGTGTGTGTGTGTGTGTGTGTGTGTGGGTGTGTGTGTTTGTGCGTGTGTGTGTGTGTGTGTGTGTGTGTTGGATACTGTGGGTGAACAGGGTGGGGCAAAGGACCCTGATGTGGTTGACTCTGCATTACTTCACACATGGTGATGGGGGCATGAGACTCCACGCATCATCAAGAATGTCTGGGAACCTTCCTAGTGTGTGTGTTTGTGTGTGTGTGTGTGTGTGTGTGTGTGTGTGTGTGTGTGCGTGGGTTTGTCTGACCTGTATGTGTGACTTTGATGGGCCAGCGTGGCCATACTGATCATTATGCATGTTTGTCTTGCCTGCTAACCCCGCTGGTAGAACGCCATCACTGCCAATCATTCTGGGAATTAATCTACGTGTCGCTAAACTCATGCAGGACTTTTCTATTCAGGATGTTCACTTCATTAAAGCTGTCACAGATTTTAGCTGGTTATATTTCTAATAAAGGCCATTGTTTGGCCTGTTGTTTGGCTGTTTATCTGACTCAATTTTACATATATATATATATATTTAAGTGTATAAGTGTTTTGCCTTTTTTTTAAGGTTTCAGAACCTTTCTGTGCTATTATACATGCATTCACAAACTTTCCTCTCCTTAGTTGACTGTAAACGAGGAGTAATGTAAATTGAACAATAGTGAAGTAGGAGGAAATCGTTAAAATACACCTGCAATTTACCAAAAACTCCCTAAAATAGCATATTTAAACCAAAATCTCCCACTTCCTGTTAATTGTACATCATAGGTCTTAGATCATTTTTGGTAGATCCTAATAAGTTTGACGTGTGTACCAAAATTCAAATTTGTAGGTGAAAATAAGTCCAATGAGGGTCTTTTTTAATTTTCTAGGGGGCGCTGTAGAGCCATTTACCACACCCTCTGCCACAACCATACAAAAAGGACAATTTTCTTCGGCAGAAATAATAACTTTTCAAAGTTTTATGAGTTTTTTGGGCGGGGAAAAGCCCTAAGAAAATAATAATAATAGTAATTATAATAATTCCTTATCGTTTTGAGAAGAACTGGACTGTTCCTGCTGGGGCCCTACCATCATCAGGTATCAGGTATCAGGTATCAGGTATCAGGTACTGTACAGTAGCAGTGGGACTGACTGACATGGAGGCGTATTATCCAATCGTGGAGGCAAACCAAAATCCAACAGTCATTCAAAGTCTAAGTTAGCAGAACATGACTGTCAGTAATTGAGGACTCTCCGCTCCTCAGCGTAGAATAATATTCCTATTGGCAGTTCCTGCACATCACAGTGTAGTAAACCAGCACAGGAAGTCCCACAAGTATATAATCCGCCTGATTTGGTGAGATTTTAAAGCATGACGGTGTGATGTGCAGGAAATAAGTTAAATAAAATGCTTCGGCTGCATAGAGAACATGTTTTAATGAAAAACCTCCGCATAGTTTCAGCCAAGCTTGTAGTTTTTAGGACTTATATACCATTTCCAAAATAACTCTGTTAAGTGACTTGGTATCAAATTTCTTTTTCATAACACACAACTCTGTAAATTGTGGCTATGACACATGTCGAGGTTCTCCACGCGAGTCCGCGGCGGTTCCCCGAGTGGTTCCTCGAGCGGTTCTCGCGGCCTTCGCTCTCCAAGCAGCTGCACAGAGTTGAGGCCAATCCGCTGCTGACCTGACTGTTCTGCTTCCAGACTTCAACCAACCCAGGCGAATGGAGTTCAGCTTTTCCAGGGATCTCAGGCTCTGAGGATCAAACATTGTTCCTAACAGGCAGGCAGGCAGGCAGGCAGCAGTCACCACAGAACCGGCCCCTGGGCCAGAGGGAAACACCCTCCCTGTGGCTTCCCTCTCCTGACAAATATTAAAGACCTGGCCTTCTCCTCGGGCCATTTCTGCTACACTTTACTAGTCTGCCATGCTGCACTGGTCTAAAGGAATCCAGTTCTTAAAGAATCAATACGGCCTTAAACGCTGTTGTTTGTGTGTAAAGTGGAAGGACTAGGTGAAGAGCAGAAGTAGGACCCCACCAGAGTGACAGTGGGGCATCCACGTGGGCAGGAAGTCTTTCAGCCACTCACTGCGACTGGCTTATTCTGCAGAAATGTGCAAATTCATTCATTTAAAAGGCTATTTTTGAAGATTTTTGTCATCAGCGGCTAGAGTGAGTTTGCACTCTAGCGTTGTCTTTGTCTGGCCTTCTCCTCCCTCCCTCTCTCTCTGACAGAGTAACAGGATGAGTCGCTGGCTCTTCAAAGGCCGGGCCATATGCGTGCAGATTTACTACAAACACACAGAGTGGATAATTGCAGCGAGGGCAATGGATTTACACTCCAACAACCTAGAATTACCGGACGCTTCGCTGACTGCTGCGAACATCTTATTGTTACATTTCGTCTTCGGCCGGCTCGACGGAATCCCACATGTAGCACTTTATCATTGTTCAAGTTATGAGTTATGACTCATAGAACATTTGCGTGTGGCAACTCCATCCGTCCGTCCATCCCAAAAGAAAAATGCTCTACTTTCACATTTCTGCCACAGCGTACTTGCTTTCTAAAGGGTATGAGGGAGCATTAGAAACACAAATACCTCACGGCTGTCTGTTTAAGGGGCTTTATTGAGCGTGGAGACGGCGTGAGGGAGGGAGCGGCGTGATGGACTGATGTGAAGTGGGTCCCTTGGGTTGCATTCTGACACCAGGTGATGTCCTTCACCTCTGCTTCCAGCAGCTGGGGTATAGTAAAGACTTGTGCAAACAATTATGGAATGGAGAGACAGAAATGGGAGGTGAGAGAAGAAAGGTGAGGAGAGTTCACGAAGAAGGTTGCCTTTGTGGCCCGCGTTTTAAAGGATAGCGAGAGAGAGAGATAGAGAGAGAGAGAGAGAGAGAGAGTGAGAGAGAGAGAGGGCTGACTGAAACGGTACCACAAAGTTGAAAAGTCAAGCTGGTTTTCTCCTGTTGACAAAGAGGACATGTGGACTGCAGGTGTTGGAACCAGCTGTGGAGGGAAGGAGAGATGGTGCCTGAGCGTAGGGAGCTGCCCCCTCTACAGGCCACTAGGCAGCACTACACCTCAGGGGTCCGGACAGCAGACATGCCCAGACAAAGAGGCTTCAATCAGCCCGGCCCGGGTAACAGGTGTGTAGGTGACCACAACAGGTGTGTAGGTGACCCAATCAACACCTGAAGGGAAAATCAACACTTTACAGAAAAGATCACTATTAATATTATTATAATATTTACGTCATTCCTGCAGAGGTTAATCGTGTCTTGGCACACTGGTGCCAGCTCCACTAGGAGGGGGTCAAACCAGTCTAGCAGCAAAACAGGTAATTGTTCAATCTCCACACATTAGTATTTTTTTTAAGTTCAGCCCCGTTTGAACTTGTACCTAAATAAACTTAAAATAGCCCGAAGACTATCAGGTTGCATAAATAGCACTATATTTGTTGTCTTTGCAGATTGGGTAATAAGATACCTTATTTATCTTTATATAATGTGTCTATTAATATATGCGTACATATAAATATGTTTAAATGTAAGTTTTGTTTCTCTTTTTTTCTTTCTTTTGCAAATGTTGGAGCTGCTATAACGCATAAATTCCCCGGTTGGGATTTTAATGAAGTACTTTCTTTTTCTATTCTTTAACTCTGTGTCTATGGACAGGTAAGACCTAAAATAATTGATTTTCAGTGTAATATTTGATTTAAATAACCAAAAGAATACCAATATTTCCATCCTCCCCTCATTATTATTATTGTTGGGGTTCTTTGATAAAAAGGTTATAACATAATTTTGTTACAGTAAAACCAATCTTTGAATTTGCTAAACAAAACTTGACGAAAACTGCATCAAATGTGATAGAAATACCACAAAGTCCATGTTATTCTACACAGTTTCTGTTGAACAGAACCAGGAGAACACAGTTGGATAGCCAATGGACCCAAAATGTGCCAAAAGTTGGATTTGGCAGTAAAATATTCCCTACGACCACTGGGGGGCGCTACATGGACATACTACAACCATTTTTATTAAACTCTAGAATTGTGCATTGTAAAAAACAATTAAAAAAACTAGTTAGACACCTGATTATGGTAAAGCTGGATAGAACTGCGGTGCTAGAGCCGGCGGTCTCTCCATGTGAGGTTCATCGCTGTTAAACAGGCCGCATGAGGAAGAAAGAACATAAAACATAACTGGGTAACATTCTAAGACACCATGACGCATTTGTATCTCTTCACTTCTGTTGCAGTCATGTGTTCTCTCTCTCTCTGTCAATCTGGAATACAATTGATGGAGAGTTCATTCCATTGTAAAATAGAAGGAACCATGTCGAATTCCAAACCAAATGCTATTTCCTCCTCTTCCTCTTTCATCCCCTGCAGGTCTAGTTGCCTTAGCAGCGACGCAGAGACACAAACAATTCACATTAAAGTCATGATGAAAAGATATATATCAGCTTGACACAGCATGTCCTTAATAAAACACCAGTGGAGGGTGATTTATTCTATCTAGTAAAGATTTCCCATCCTTGTGGGAGGGTGTGGTTCTTCCACTTAAACCACGCCATTTTTTGAAAGAACTACTAATAGGGGGATTTTTTTTTTACTCTGTATAATTTGACTATGATATGTGTGTTTTTAATGATATGTTTATTACTGTGATCGTAACGTTTAGGGCAGCGCCCTACTTCTTTTGACCCTCTTTTTCGAAACGCCAATTCAGCCTTAAATGTGCCGACTGTAAAATTTGGCGTATCTCTTTGAATAAAGGGAATATAATAGTCATAACTATGTTTTTTTTTAAGTCATCCTTTAGAAAAAGCTCTTTATAGCTACATTTTGAAATGGCATGTTTGGCGATGGCACACTTTTCATCTTTCTGGGTTTAAGTCGCAGACGCATGACGAAGAAATGTTTCACCTCTAATGATTAACGAGGAAGAAGATGATGAATCAGTTATTAATGAAGTATTATTAAAAGAGCGATGGAACGGGAACTATCCCTGTCAGAGAAATACCCAGCTCATGAAACTGTTGAAAAGAATTCGGTTGGTCCCGAAAGTTTTACGGTTCCACCCACCAGACTTCGCCGGTTCCCTGGGTTTTGGACTGAGCGCTCGCTGCTCTTCGTCTTCCCCCAAAGGACGGACCCAAACACGACAATACGTAACTAATAATGTTTTCTATCTTCCATCTGAGCTTTGACATGGTTTTGTAAAATAAAGAGCTGGGTATATCTAAAGGAACCTCATCACTTGTCAGGATACTCGATTACATCATTTTGACACTAATTATTGTCAGTCAAGAAAATGTCTCTTCATTGAAACTGCGTGGTCTAAAAATATCAGAATAATCTCCAATAGTCCATCCATCTATTTATTTTCCGTTTATCCGGGGTCAGGTTGCGATTGCAGCAGGTTAAGAAGGGATTTCCAGACGTCTCCTCCCCAGCAACACTCCCCAGCTCATCCTGAGGGATGAACAGACTGTCAGATGGCTGAAATACATAAACACATAATTAAAACAAGTAACTTTTGTCTGAGTGTGTTTTAACGCCTCCTTGTTCATCCGTCTGCTGTGGAGTTTTATAAAATCATGTTGGACATCAGGAGCATTAACCAAGAATAATGAGACTCACACATGATTTAATTAGGAGGATTCTGAATTAAATTCATAATTAGTATGTGTGCTAAACACAAAACTTGCCTTAGGTCCTCTTAGGTGTTTAAGTCACTTTGGAATTCACATTCAAATTCACATCTGATGTCTCCTCAATGTATAACCTCAGAAACAAAAATAGATCAGAAGGAGAAGAATCAATGCAGGATGAATGTATAAGGCACATGTTTCTGATTTTGGGGTGAACTCTCCCTTTAAAATGTGCGTTTTGATATTCCCTTCATGCAGAGCATGAAAATCCTCCCAGATGGACACCAGCAGAACCAGTACAGAGATGTGGACCGGTAACAGTCAGACAGAGAGAAAAGAGGACATGTGATTATCCTGTATGTTATGATCCGTATGTATGAACTCGCCCGACCCTCCACTGTACGGCACAGATAATCTCCACATGGAGACGTCTTATCAGTGATTATCTCTAATCCCCCGCTCAGGTTTTTGGGGCTCATTATCTACTGACAGTCAGGAAGTGTGTGTGTGTGTGTGTGTGTGTGTGTGTGTGTGTGTGTGTGTGTGTGTGTGTGTGTGTGTGTGTGTGTGTGTGTGTGTGTGTGTGTGTGTGTGTGTGTGTGTGTGTGTGTGTGTGTGTGTGTGTGTGTGTGTGTGTGTGTGTGTGTGTGTGCGTGTGTGTGTGTGTGAGTGTGCGTGTGTGTGTTTCGATGCATGTTTTTGTTTTCTGTGATTTTGCAAGTTGTGTTTATAAAAACCACATGTAAAAAAAACATCTTAGAAGAATATATTTGATATTTTGTAAGTTTGTTCTGCACATGCATGTTGTGTGTGTGTGTTTGTGTGTGTTTGCACATTCCTCTTCCTTTGAAAGCATGAATAATACGCTTCACTTTGACATGCCCTAAAGATGAACTTCACAATCAGCATCATTTGACTTCTTCGCGTTTGACATGGCTGCCAGTCAGCATCAGCGGTGGGAGGAAACCGGAGCCTCTGCCCTCGGAGGATCCTCTCTCACCCTCTCTCACCCTCTCTCACCCTCTCTCACCCTCTCTCACCCTCTCTCACCCTCTCTCACCCGTTCTCCGTCTCCCCGCTCCACTGCTATGCCTGTTTGGCTCTTTCTGTCCATCGCCCTTCAATTCCCCACTTCCTGTCCCGGCCAGGTAAATGTGTTTCATATGACTCTGCATGAGGGGCTTTCCTCAGAGGTCACCAGCTAACGTGGAACGCCACGCTCCAACCCAACCTTTCTTCATTGTTTGCAAATCATTCATTAATGTCTGATGCAGCATTGAATCCAGAAGAACAGGCAAGGTCATGTAGAAAAGCTCCTAACCTAAAACAGAGTGTTTATCTCTACATGTTGGGAGACATTCGATCCCGCTCCCTCTGCGTTTTTAGGACTAATTTAATCGGAGTTTGGAATCCCAGGAGTTATAAATATTTATGGAAAACGTTTGGATTTAATCTCATTCGCATTTTCTTTTTTACCACGATTTTGATCCTGAACCTACAGCCAGCTCTGGTTAGCTTAAAGATGCAGCTGAAAAACTGTTTTCTTCCTTGACAAATGGAGGATCACTAATTAGAGAAAATAACAGTCCTTGAAACTTGTATCAGGAAACATGTATCCCATAAAACATGTAACATGTATCCCATAAAACATGTAACATGTATCCCATAAAACATGTAACATGTATCCCATAAAACATGTAACATGTATCCCATAAAACATGCAACATGTATCCCACCTCTAACCCAACGTCAGCTGGACTAGGGTCCAGCCCCCTGAACCGGATAAGCAGTTACAGAATAAATGAATGAATGTTTTTTATTGTGTTCAATATTAATGTTTGACCTCCAACAACACCATCCTCATGACTTAATGACTGACTGACTTAATGACTTAATGACTGACTGACTTAATGACTTAATGACTTAATGACTTAATGACTGACTGACTTAATGACTGACTGACTGACTGACTGATTGACTGACTGACTGACTGACTGACTGACTGACTGATTGACTGACTGACTGACTGACTGACTGACTGAATGAATGAATGAATGACTGACTGACTGACTGACTGACTGACTGACTGACTGATTGACTGACTGACTGACTGACTGACTGACTGACTGACTGATTGACTGACTGACTGACTGACTGACTGACTGAATGAATGAATGAATGACTGACTGACTGACTGACTGACTGACTGACTGACTGACTGACTGACTGACTGACTGACTGAATGAATGACTGACTGACTGACTGACTGACTGACTGACTGACTGACTGATTGACTGACTGACTGACTGACTGACTGAATGAATGAATGACTTAATGACTTAATGACTGACTGACTGACTGACTGACTGACTGACTGAATGACTGACTGACTGACTGACTGACTGACTGACTGACTGACTGACTGATTGACTGACTGACTGACTGACTGACTGACTGAATGAATGAATGACTTAATGACTTAATGACTGACTGACTGACTGCTGGCTGATTGAATGACTGACTGACTGACTGATTGACTGATTGACTGACTGACTGAATGAATGACTTAATGACTTAATGACTGACTGACTGACTGACTGATTGACTGACTGACTGACTGACTGACTGATTGACTGACTGACTGACTGACTGAATGAATGACTTAATGACTTAATGACTGACTGACTGACTGCTGGCTGATTGAATGACTGACTGACTGACTGACTGATTGACTGATTGACTGACTGACTACAGTCTGACTGACTGACTGACTGATTGACTGACTGACTGACTGACTGACTGATTGACTGACTGACTGACTGACTGACTGCTGACTGATTGACTGACTGACTGACTGACTGACTGACTGACTGACTGAATGAATGAATGATTGAATGACTGATTGAATGACTGACTGCTGACTGACTGACTGACTGAATGATTGAATGACTGATTGACTGACTGACTGACTGACTGACTGACTGACTGACTGACTGACTGACTGATTGACTGACGGACTGACTGTTTGACTGACTGACTGCTGACTGACTGACTGACTGATTGAATGACTGACGGACTGACTGTTTGACTGACTGATTGAATGACTGACGGACTGACTGACTGACTGACTGACTGTTTGACTGACTGACTGACTTAATGACTGACTGACTGACGGATTGACTGACTGACTGACTGACTGACTGACTGACTGACTGACTGACTGGCTGACTGACTGACTGACTGACTGACTGACTGACTGACTGACTGACTGACTGACTGACTGACTGCTGGCTGGATGCAGCATCATGGTGTAACACTAATCGTATCAATCTTCTTTCTAACTCTTGGCAAGAACAGGAATTGCAAATTTCCCAAGATGTCAAACTCCCCCTGCAAGTAAAAAGATTTGATTATATATGATTTATATGACTCCATAAAATAAATATATGTATGAATATACATCTTCAGAACACGGGTGTTTGTTTCAGAGTTCATATTATGCGAGCGTGTCACTGAATCCATTGTGCGGTGGAGAACAGTCGGACAAGCTGTCATTATAACCACCAAAATGTTCCAACTTATTGGCCGCTTGAAGCGAGCGTCATCATAAACCCCGAACAGATGACTGTGGATGGTTTTATTGTCGGTGCTTCGATTCTCTCCAGCTGTAAATAAGCAAACAGGAGATGTTCGCTGACTGCTGCCAAGTAATAAAACTTTCTCACCCTGTGACGCTGTTTCCACAGAGGAACAGTGGATACATGCTTATATCATCGAACTCAAAAAGCTCTCCGTGTTTCAATCAGCAGAGACTGTGAAATACTAAAACCTACCATAATTAGTCTTTGGAAAGAATGTGCTGAAACACATCAGCCTTGTGCAGCAGGGAGATAAATCCCCCTTTTAAGTCCAGACACTGGTGGTGGTGGTGGCTGATGATTCTGATTAGAGGTGCGTGATAGTAGCATAAATTAAAAATAGAATAGAAGGTCACTATTATACATAACTGAGTACATTATGTAAATGATACTAAACTTCATATTTCATACATTTTAAGACGACGTGCACAGAAAACATGAAACACTTTTCCCAAATACGTGGAATCTGAAATACTCATAAGCGTTTACATTTACTGTACATCCTGTAGTGTATACTCTTACATTAATCGTATCGTAAACAGGAGCAGAGAAAGTGTCGGTAAAGCTGAAAAAAGGCCTAAAACCCGCCTCCTTATCGTGTCAATGGAAACCTTTCATGGAACAGAACTTTTAAAAAGGCAGGATGTGATGCGATCATAGCAGAGCTGGTCGGGGATCAGGGTTGGATACCAGCTGATTGTTAACGAGGTGTCGGGCGCGTAAGAAGTTGATGATTAGCTGCAGGTAGTCGTACCTGACCAGTCATCTGCCTTTATTCCTCTTTCTTTAATGTTTAATCAGTGTCACAGATGCCTGGAATTTAATTCTGGCATCAGAATGGCCACCAACTCAGATCCTTCACGTTCATGCCATAACTCAAAAATCATTTCCAGATTTTATGACCACATAGACACTGGAGTGAGGAACAACTGGATTGATTACTGGAAAGTTTGGTTGTTTTGTCCGACGTTTAACCTCTAAATGCTCTCTGGCCATATTTTCCCAACCGTTGGTCCAATTCAGTCCAAATGTGGTTTTTATATATTTATTTGTAACTGACCAAATGCCTCAGCTTTCTGCTTTCATTTATTTAATTTATCTCTGTCGACTCCCATCTACTATCTGCACTATTTACATACGTGTGTATCTATGTATCTCTGCGGCTGTGGGATTCATCCCTGCTCTTGTATATTATTATCCGACCTCTGACCTTATTTCTCTCATGAATTCACTGACGGAGAACCAAAAATCACAAATCACAAAAACAGCCAATCACAATTGAATTAAATATCTCCATAGCAACAGTTTGAACCCCGCCCCTTTCTCTTAGCCTGAGAGTTCCCCCTCTTCCTCAGTAGAAGTTCCTCTCAGCAGCTTTGAGAGCGGACCTGAAGAGGAGTTCTGCTACGGGACCGTTTGCAGCAGTGTAACTGAGTTCATAAACTACACAAATGTTGTTGAGTTCAAATATCCACGTGGGAACTTTGGCCCTCTTGCCAAAAACAGCAGGCAGTGCCATTGTTCATGGGTATGGTGCTCAGAAAAGTGAAATATAAGGAGCGTGGCAAAGTGCAGGGTGGATTGTGTGATGACAGATGAATCTGGGGTTAGTTTTTACGCCCTGGCGAGAATTCCCGTTCTTCTCAACAGGCCATAATCAGGCTTCTACCTGCTTTCTGCCAAAAAAGTTTGTTTTTTGTACTCTGCATATTGGTAGATTTTGATAAAATGCTACGGTTATGCCACAGACAAAGCTTGTAGAATGTGCGTGTAGCTCCCCCTGTTGGACATGTGTGGTCATTTAGCAGCAAACTCTCCTCTCCGGAGTCAAAATCCCCTTTTTCTCACATTTTTGGTCCATTGGGCCACAAAAACTGTCTAGAGTTACATGAACTTTGTGAAATTTCTTCAAAGAGCTTCTGAGACAATTCAGGAAATATGTGAGTTCATAGAAATATTGGAATCGCTCACATATAGTAGAAGACACGATGTCACCGACCCTCTTACCTGAGATGTTTGTGGAGGCCTCTCAGCGCCGGATTCAGACGAGGCCTAACTTCAAACTTCACCCTGTAATCTCCTAGTGATTCTGCTGCTGCATGATATTTGGACATTCCTTAGATCAGAAGGAGGATT
>JBBDHG010000224.1:2375000-2392500 GCA_037951165.1 Lophius americanus | reverse complement strand
CTGTTATGTCCTTGCTGTAGACGCACCAAGACACATTAATGTTTACACTTCAGAAGACTTGTGGTCAAACGCGCACCAGAACACCTCGACAAGTGTTTTGAGAGATCGGACAGGAACGCGTCCTTGTGGTCGTTTAAACTTGTATTTAGCGACGTGTCTCGCTGTCCACACAAAACGTGTTTTATAACCAGGTCTAAACACCGGCTTAGACCTTAGTGTGAGGAAGAACTGGATGGATACTGGGAGAGGTCAGTTGTATATTTCCGACACTAGGGAGAACTGTATCTCAAAAAGTTTTCTCAAATTTTTCAACTGTTCGTCTGATTTAGTCCAAATTTAGGAGATTCATCTTGTATTTATCATATTTTCCTCACTGGGTTTTTTGTTATTTTGAAAGACACTATTTCTTGGACATAATTTCACATTTAATTTGAGGAGTTCAATCAGGGGGCATTGCTCAGAGGGAAAGAATAGGTCTGTAATCGATTGTGGAGAAATCTCATCTTATCTGGACCGTTTAGCTTCTTTTCAGTTAAGATGTGTTCATTTAAAATTGTAATGTTATTCTGTGAAGATCAAAGCGATGGCTGACATTATTTTAAACTTGTGACCGTGTTAACTTTAACCCCCATCACACTTCAGATTCCATGGTTTGTGGAGGTGAGGGACCTCCAGAGAGAAAAAAACGACCGCTGACTCATGTTTTACCTTTTACCTTATTACCGGTCGAGTCCCGGTAGTAGGAGGCTATGAAGGGATTTCTAGACATCCCTCTGCCCAGCCACACTCTCCAGCTCATCCTGAAGTGTCCCGAGATGGTTCCAGGACAGATGAGAAAATTAGTTTCTACAGTGACTTCTGGGTCTACCTCAGGGTCTCCTCCAAGATGAATGTGCCTGAAAACCTCCAGAGAGAGGAGGCCTCCTGATCAGATACCTGAACGTACTCAACCGGCTCCTTTCCACCTGAAGGAGCAACAGCTCAACACATATCTCCCTCCGTAAGTCTGAGCTCCTCACGTTATCTCTGAGGCTGAGCCCAGCCTCCTACCAATGAAGCTCCTTTCAGCCGCTTGTGTCCTCAACCTCATTTTTTGGGTCTCTTCCCAGCATCGGTGAGGGTTGGTAGGTAGATGAGAGCTCTGAGAGCTCTGAGAGCTCAGAGACTCAACTCTTTCTTCAACAAGACAGACTGATACCACACCCGAATGCTGTCTATTTCTCTCCCGACCACTTCTTTGTCATTACTTCATCCCTCTCCAATCAAATAAACGGTAAAAGTTCTATTATTTATATTCCCTCGTAGTTGTTTCCTATCATTTACTATGTCTGCTGGTGTGTGTGTGTGTGTGTGTGTGTGTGTGTGTTCACCCAGTGGTGGGATGGAGAGAAGAACGGGGGGGAGAAGGATGTGGGAGGGAGGGGAAGTCAGATAGCCACCAGTTGATAGAAATGTATCCGCCAGCTGGCCGGCAGCCGTGGAGCTGAAGCTCTCGCTGATCTCTGGCTCAGAGAAAACAGCCAGAGGCTACGGGGGGCTGGAACCAGTCTGTTTGCGTTGGGGCTCACTGGGTTGCTGCTGTCAGACTGGATCTTAATATTAGAGTGTTTCCTTTGTCTGTGTTTGATTTGACTATTCACATAGAAAGTTCTAATGGTGTTCCTTGTGTTGGTCAGCTGGACTTAAGGGGCAGAGTGTGTAGAAGCTGGACAAACTCAACTCAGGCCCCGAGAGACATTTTCACCTTTTTCAATTGTTACTGGATAACTATTTTAATTGTTGGACAAATGGAGTATCGTACTTACTTTTCAAGACAAGGAAAATCGATGCAGAAGGAGTTAAAGCAAACATGAAGACTGACTTATGAAACCGGTCTTTAGACTGTCTCCGTACCCACATACTCTTCGTCGATCTCGGCACTGAGAGCTCCCTGCGTCTCTTCCCACCGAGCGATGACATCAGCAGCCGTCTGCGGCCTGCAGAGTTATATTCCACCGCTGAAGTGAACAGATCTGAGGTTATTATGGAATGTCTCGCCGCGTCCGCCGCAGATCCTTCGTTTAACTCAATAACTCAAAAAACTATTTCATGGCTCATTTTCAAATTTTAGACCCAAGGAGACCTTCGTGCGAGGAAGAACTGGATTTGTTTTGGGAAAGGTTTGTTGTAAATATCCATCAGTAGGATTAGCTTCATCTTCAAAAGTTTTCAGGGAAATTATTTCTCAAATGTGGGTGTGGTTTAATCCAGATACGGTGCATATAATCGATCCATGGAGATCTGATCTGAGATCTGAGATTCTGTTATACGTCGTGTTTAACTCTAATAGTTCATAATTGACTCGTACAAAGAGCTTTTTAAAAAAAGAAAGAGGCTGTTTATGAGCCTTACTTCCCAACCATATGTTTGAGAATTTATTTATTGGCTCATATGAATCTACACAAGGAGAATTGTAGTTTGGATCTATATCATTTCATTATAATAGTTCATATTTTATTCCTTGGGAGGAGCTTTTTTGTAGAAAACACAGTTTCTCCTCCCCAACAGCAAAGGTATATCCCCATAAAGCCCCCCGATCTCCTGCATTATACAAGCAATCGTCCTGATTGAACTCCTCAAATGAAATGTGAATCATTAATAATCATTGGAGTCCATTAATATGAGTGCAGACAGACAGATAGACAGACAGACAGACAGACAGACAGACAGACAGACAGACAGATAGATAGATAGATAGATAGATAGATAGATAGATAGATAGATAGATAGATAGATAGATACATAGATACATAGATAGATAGATAGATAGATAGATAGATAGATAGATAGATAGATAGATAGATAGATAGATAGATAGATAGATAGATAGATAGATAGATAGATAGATAGATAGATAGATAGATAGATAGATAGATAGATAGATAGATACATAGATACATAGATAGATAGATAGATAGATAGATAGATAGATAGATAGATAGATAGATAGATAGATAGATAGATAGATAGATAGATAGATAGATAGATAGATAGATAGATAGATAGATAGATAGACAGACAGACAGACAGACAGACAGACAGACAGACAGACAGACAGATAGATAGATAGATAGATAGATAGATAGATAGATAGATAGATAGATAGATAGATAGATAGATAGATAGATAGATAGATAGATAGATAGATAGATAGATACATAGATACATAGATAGATAGATAGATAGATAGATAGATAGATAGATAGATAGATAGATAGATAGATAGACAGACAGACAGACAGACAGACAGACAGACAGATAGATAGATAGATAGATAGATAGATAGATAGATAGATAGATAGATAGATAGATAGATAGATAGATAGATAGATAGACAGACAGACAGACAGACAGACAGACAGACACTTGATTTGAATACATATTGATTAAATAACCTTGAAAAGTTCATAGGAGGTAAATTCATATCTACAGTAATATATAATACAAAAATAAATTTGAACCAAATCAGACAGTTGAGAAATTATGACCAGAAGATTTTGGAGATAAATCTCCCCCTAGTGTTGCAAATATGACCTTTCCTATAATCAATTCAGTTCTTCCTTGCACTAAGATCTATATAGGTCTAAATATTGAAAATGACAGTTTTTGAGTTACTGTGTAAGCTTGGAGCATCTGCGGCGGATGAAGACGCAGTGATGAAGATCCCATATATTATCCCAACTTTTTGGGGATATGATGATTGATAGGAATCATCAGAGCTAATCAATGAACATAAACGTTCTTTTAAATATACAATATTTATAATTTAAAGTTTTAATAGAGAAAATCAACAGAAGCCCTCCATAACGGCTCTGTGCCCTACAGGAAGCCCTCCGCCTCATAAAGGTTGGTGACCCCTGTGTCTGAGGCACCGGTGGAGGCCGAAGCCCGGGTGGAGGTCACACGGTCTGACGTACAGCCTCAGAATACCTTCTTCAGTACATAGATGCGTTCTATGCTTTTAAATTATTATAGTTGAGATCTGAATATTACTTCATAAATGTACGTTCATGTAGGAGATTTTCTGCCTGTTTGACTTCCAGGATAAATTCACAGGACGGATGACGGCGCTGCAGTCCCGCGGCTGCGATCAGACAAAAACACAAAACATCTGTTACCCGTATTCTTATAAACCCTCCAAGAGGAGCAAAGCGAGGTTACTCTCGGAAGGTCATCACCGCTTCGATGTCTGCCTCTCCGCCGTCCTCATGCTCTCCTCCAGTAGCTCCTATTGAGCATCAAAAGCCCGGACGCCGCGGTCCCTCCTGTGAAAACAGCCCCGATCCCTCCCGACTGTGAAACAGATTCCAACCCGCGTGTGAACCTCAACATCCGTCCGGCAACACTCAGCACTGGGAAAGAAGAAGTTTGAGGGCATTTGGATCATATTAAAGGAGGACGGACATCAATCACCAGTATTCAGCATTATTTAGGGAGATGAAGATGAATGTCATCTGGGCGATCCTCCAGACACAGATCCAAATGTTGCATTTAGCTGCATAAAAAATAGCCATTTAATGTCATTCTCTGCCCCATGTCTCTGTTTCTTAATGAAAAGTGTGACTGAGCCTGTTTATAATATGACCCAGTGGCAGCATGTACATGCAATAGAGTAAGGGGCCAGGGATGGAGCCCTGGGGGACACCACAGGTCAAAGGAGGAGGCACTGCCCATGGCTATTGAGAAAGTCCTATTCCATAAGTAGGATTTCTCCTGGTTCATTAGAGCATATGAGGACATACTAAACAGAATTATGTAACTTAATACAACCACAAAAGTCTGAATAGTTTCAACAAAAGTTTGAGCTCATCTAAAAAAAAAACTGTTGAATACAATATTTCATCATAAAATTATTGAATTTTTTTGAAAACATTTCTGAACAAATTATTTTTCATATTATGGTTATACGGTAATAATGGAATAGGCAATAATACTAAAAATAATGATGATAATAAAAATAATCAGTTTCTACATGAGTGATAGGAGGATCCACATAAATACATCTGTAATGTTACAGTAAAGAATAAATAAATATGATAGAATTGCACAGGATACATTATTGGTATGTTGTTGAAAAGAATAGAGAAAAGTATAATATAAGAAAATATAAGTATTGAGTATTTCACATTCCAGAGAAAGTCATGATGTAATGTGTGACTCAGCAGGTTTTATTTTTTAAATTTTGATGATTCTTTTTAAACTAATCAAGGAGAAATGTTTGGAGTTCAAAATCAACGCCTTCGTGTTTTATTACATCCCTGAGAAGTCGACGCCGCGGATCCTTCGTGTTATGGTGATAACTCAAAAACCGTGTCATGGATCATTCTCTAATTTTAGCCCCACATAGACCCCAATGTGAGGAAGAACTGGAGTGTTTTTGGAAAAGATCAGTTGTATATTTCTAAGATTAGGAGGAGGTTTATCTTAAAGATCCTCAGTCCATACCTTCTCCAAACCTGATGCCCATGATTGGACTGGAGGAGATCATGTGATTTAATCTAATACTTCATATTTTACTCACTAGTGGTACATTTTTACTAAAAAA
Source organism: Lophius americanus (assembly GCA_037951165.1). Taxonomy (NCBI): domain Eukaryota; kingdom Metazoa; phylum Chordata; class Actinopteri; order Lophiiformes; family Lophiidae; genus Lophius; species Lophius americanus. The sequence continues at coordinate 2,386,916 of JBBDHG010000224.1, read as the reverse complement.
ATACGGTGGACATACCTTTACAATTAATTAGAGGAGTTCAATCAGGGTGATTGCTTGTATGACGCAGGGGATCGGGGACTATTATTTATTCTTCCATTTATTATTGATTTTATTATTCTATTATTTCTATAATTCTATTATTCTTGTTATACTGGGTGACGACAGCATAGGTCTGATTCTCCTCTGATCACTCTGGTGGCTCAAATGAAGCTGGATGAGAGGATGATGAAAAGATGTTACCACCACCTCTGTTTTTATTTTCCCACGATTATTATGTCTGGATGACACGATCCTCCAGACACGGAGGAGAAGATGAGAGGAAGGAGGGCAGCTTTCTGTTTGAAGATGAAGAGGAGTTAGTCAGACTAATCAGCACGCCATCAAACGCAAGGACAAGCAGAGTGTGTGCGTGTGTGTGTGTGTGTGTGTGTGTGTGTGTGTGTGTGTGTGTCTGTGTGTATGCGTGTGTGTGCGTGCATGCATGTATTTGTGTGAGTGTGTGTCTGTGTGTGTAGGTGAGTGTTTGTTTGTGTGCGTGTGTGTTTGCGTGCATGCATGTATTTGTGTGAGTGTGTGTGTGTGTGTGTGTGTGTGTGTGTGTCTGTGTGTATGTGTGTGCGTGCGTGCATGCATGTATTTGTGTGCGTGTGACAAGAACTTGAACTGAGACAAAAACAAAGTAAGTTCTTCATATGATGAAGTCATATATATATATATATTATAATTAATATTATTATTATTTATTTATTCTTATTTTTTTTCGATGGAGGAGATGATTCGTCTGTCTTTTTAAGTCTTTGCCTCAAGCAAAGAAAAAGACATTTCCATCTTTTTAAATTGTCAAGAGTATTTATTCTCTAGGTTTTGATCTGGGACTATTGTTGTCATTATAAATTAAATGTATTATTATTATTATTATCATCTCTGATGGGATTGGTAAATTAGTTATTTAGTTTTGTTCATTACAGTTGTATTTATCCTCCGTAATAGTTGACATTTTTTATCTCTTTTTTACTTTATTGGTTGATCATTGTTCTGAAATTTTGCAGATTCGCAAATATCAAAAAATTTTAAATATATCTTGAATATATCCACTTCATTTAAAGCTCCTGCAGTCAGTGATTCCCAGAGCAGGAGCCGCCGCCGCCTCCTGGTGACAAGTAAGGGTACTGCATGAAGCCCACCAGAGAGCATTTACATAACTGTAAAATACTGTTTTAAAGTCCAGATTAGATTAAAAATTATCGTTTTCAAACAGCATCAGAAACGTGTGTTTGATTCTTCATATATCTGACCCATTTGAGTTCTCACTTTCAAAGATGTACTCATGCTTACAGTCTTCATAATTAGCCCTTTTTAGCACTTTGAGATTTGATCCAAATGTAAAGTGCATTATAAATTAAATGTATTATTATTATTCTCTGTCTTATATTTATAGCGCTATCTTACTTTACTTGATTTCATTTTAATTTGAGTATTATTTAGTTTTTTAATTGAACTCGGGTTTTACCTATTTTTTTCATGTAGCAGTATTTTGGAGCTACTTTATTCTGTGATGTGTTTTATGGGATTCACTGACGAGCCCAGCTTTCATAGATTGTAGAAAATGAACCAGAAAAGCATGTGCTGACAGATATATAAATGTTGGACTGATTAAACCTTCAGATTATATTTTCTGTCTTCTCTCTCTGGATGTTGAGGTTGGGTTTGATAAAATGAAATGTTATGCAGCGTTTTATGGGCCAGTGTGAAATAGCAGATGGGCAGATTCATGAAAATATTTTTTTTCCTGTGATGACTCCACATGAAGGATTTTCCCTCATATGAATGTGCACACACACTCACACACACAAACACACACACACACATCAATACCCACACTATCAGAGGGTTGAGATTTATTCAGTCCAGGCTGCAGCCTACTGGGAGTCAGGTGACGTGTCATCCAATCTATAACAATAAAACTAAAAAGACATATATGCCTAATAAATATTCTGTTATCAAAAGTTAAATTAAAGCTTTATTCATGTTTTTCAGTCTTTTATAAACTATTTTGCTGCTTACTTTGGTCTGATTCATTCCTCATCACTTCACCCGCATTACTCAGCATCTTTGCGGATTTTTTCCTGAACAATTATATAATTCAAATTAGTCCATCCAACCATCACATTGAGGTGAGAGAATCCAAAGTCACTTTTCAACTTTATTAACTTAATCGATATATCTGCCTCTTCTGGTGGCTATCTCTAAACTGTGAAAGTCTTTTGTGGGTCATATCAGCATTAATAACGCTGTTATTACATTGTGAGGGTAAAAAGCAGGTTTTATCTTGTGGCAACCCAAAATGTTGTTTTGAATGTTTGGATGTATTATGTTCAATCTATCTATCTATCTATCTATCTATCTATCTATCTATCTATCTATCTATCTATCTCTCTCTCTCTCTCTCTCTCTCTCTCTCTCTCTCTCTCTCTCTCTCTCTCTCTCTCTCTCTCTCTCTCTCTCTCTCTCTCTCTCTCTCTCTCTCTCTCTCTCTCTCTCTCTCACTAGCTTTATTAAGGTCTTTTTGAAGATGATTTGGATTAATGTTAAAATGTCATCATCCCCTTTTATTGCCCTATTATTGCAGTAAAGTACACTTATTTAATGTATAATATTATTTCAAAGTTAAGAGTAACAATAACAGTATTACATCAGCAATGACGCTGAAATAAAACATTAATAAATAAATGAATAATAAAAATATTCAATGCATTATATCACATAATGTCAGTGTTTTGGGGAAAAAAGATAAGACTAACATAAACAGTATTACGTCAGCAATGACAGTTATGTATGAATCAGTCACTCGGACCCGCCTCAGTCGCTCTGGAGTGACGTCATCTGCCAATCAAACCGCGCATACGCGATCCGGATATGTAATAAACCAACGTGCTGCAGTTCACAGTGCGACCACCGGGGGCGACAGCACGAGCAGCCACATGTATCCTTACACAAGCTGTTACTAAACACTGAATAACTCTAGAGCGGATAGGAGCAGCAGGACGGATTGGACCCTGTGAAGGTAAGGCACTGATCATAGCAGTGAAAAGGGTTGAAGAGTTTTTACTAAGTTTTATTCATCTTTACGTTTTGATTCATTTTAAAGTTTCTAACTGTTTCCTCTTCTTCATAATCTCACAGTAAAACGGGTCATGTTCCTGTTCTGACCCAGCTAAAAACAATGAAGTCCATCATCAGAATCTCGTCCTCCGTCAGAGGAGTCTGTCCGGTTCCGTCGGCGTGTTTCTCCGTTAACCGGGCTCCGGTGGTGAGCCGACTGGCGGATTCTGCCGGCAGAACTGTCATTGAACATCAGCCGTGCGGAACCGCTGTGCGCTCCTTTCATGGCACCAAGGTAAAGACAGCAGCGGTCCAGCATGTGAGCCCATCCCGTCCCGCCCATCTGATGCCTGTTCCAGGAAGAGCAGAGTTGGACCGGACCGTGGACCGGTACGGGAGACCAGCAGCACCCCTCTCTCCTTACAGCCCCTACGGCAAACCTCAGGGTCGTGCCCCGATCACCATCCAGGCCCTGTTCAAGGGGGAGGTCATACCTGAGCTGTGCGCCAGGCTGGCCCACCTCCCCAGCACTGACCGGGCAGAGGGACTGGCTACCCTGCTCGGAGCATGTGTGGAGTTTGGTTTGGACCCTCAGAACCCTGTAGCCCTCAGACTGACGGATGAGTGCCTGGAGCTCCTCTCCTGCAGGGACATCAGGGTGGCTCAGCTCTGCCACCTGGGTGAGGTGGTCTACGCGCTGGAAGGCCCCAAGTCAGCCCTTCTGGTGGAGGTGTTGGACTCCATAGGTGGTGCTGTAGAAGAAGACCTATCTCCCACAGAGGCGGTCAGAATCTACTCTCTGATGGCTCTGTGTTCTGATCCCACCAACCCGCAGCAAACCCTCATGCTATCCTCTCTGCACAGACTGACCCAGAGGCTGGTCCACCGCTTCAAAGCTCAGCAGGTCAGCCAGATCCTGCAGGTCCTGCTGAAGTTACAGCCCAGACAGGTATGCCGAGCAGCACCACTCTGACACGTTACCAGAAACGGTCCGGTCTCTAAATGAATGTTCATCATCGTGGGTCCATTCAAACAATAAGAGGTTATTTTATTTCAGGCCATCACTCTGGTGCTGAGGCTGAGTCACCGGGCTTCACGGGTCTTCAAAGCCTTTAGTGACGATGAAGTCATCAAGGTGCTCTCTGCACTGATGATCCTGGGACAGCATGATGAAGAGCTGCTGAGTTCCATGGAGAAACACCTACCGGGTGAGCTTCGTCTTCCTCAGCTGAGCTCAAATAAGAACCCAGAAAAAGTTTCTAAACTGTAAATAAAACATAACGGTATGATAAAAGTTTCAAATTATATTATTATTATTAAATATGTCAAAAATGCATTTAGGAGGAGTTAAAATGTTGTGATTTCTCCTGTAAATGAGATGAAGTACGGTGATAACAGACTCTATCTAAACGTTCTTCCGCTGTCTGTCGGTGGATGGGTTTACATGGACAACCTAACGCCAAACAGATTCATACAAGGTCCTAAAAAGAAGTAAAACGCTGCATGTAAACACGTCTTTCCAAAGGAGATTTCATTTAAGACCTCCTCCCTCTGATCAAACTCATCTACTGGTTACTTTAGTGCGTGTCACTCAGCTGGTGACAGCTCCTCCGGTTGATGTGTCGGCGCATGTAAAGACCATTTCTGATCAGAACCCTGGAATGTAAACAGTCAGTCCAGGAATGATTTCATTGTGGAAGGGGAAAAGCGTCCATGTACACCCACCTAGTGGTTGGCCACAGAGTCCAGTAGGTAACCAAAAAGCCTTAATGTGACTCAAAGGATGCTGCAGATATAAATCTGAAGTCCAGAGAATGTATCCGTCCACACAATAAAATCTTCTGCAACCCACATTTGGGTTTTGACCCAATTTCTGCACGTAAGGGACAATGACGAGATCCGCAATGAATGCCCTTGACCTTTGACCCCTCAGCTAGATAACGATTATCATGGCCAAACATATGACGGTAACGGTTTTATCACGATACCTAGCAATCCCTTAAAAAAACAATGTGATCACTTAAAATACATCTGTACTTTGTTCTCCAACTCGTTCTCTCTCCCGTCAAAAAAAAGTGAACACAGTGATTAAATAAACTCTTCTGACTCTGTTTAAAGATGTAGTCTTAACATTATTGGTAACAAAGTTGACGTTGCATGTATTTGTCCCTGAACGTTCAGAACATAGCAGTTAGCTAACATTAGCTCACACATTAGCCAGTTAGCTAACAGCTCGTCATTCGCTGAATAAGTAACGCTAATGTTGTAGACCTTCTCATAACTCAACATGCTTATCGCTCCCGTTACAACTTAACTCTCTACGGTGGTGAAATCATTGGGATGGTGAATACGAAGGTGTCTAGAAAGATTTGTTCTATCGCCTCCTTTCGCACCGACTGTACTCCACATTCCCTGCACAACGGGGGGGGACCCCCAACCAGGACTCGGCCCAAAGACTCCCCACCCTGGAGGGTTTACTGTTTAACCCGCTGCCTTTTCTTCCTCCGAGTCTGACGTCTACACAAAAGTCTTAAGACACTAGCGGGCGAGGGTGGTGTGACATCATTCCCCGCGTGCATGCGGCTGTTTACGTTGTGACTTTGTAGGGAGCGAGGGAGACGGCGAGAAAAACCTGACCGAGAAAAAACCCGCGCTGAAAAGCCTGTTCATTTAAGAACGCTGTCGTCGTTCTTACATAGGATAATATTAAAGCGTGTTCCTACTTAATAAAAAGCTGCGTCTACAGATGTGTTAGCTATGATGCTAATTCCAACCCCAGCCATGAACCTGCCAGCCAGCAGGTTAGGTTCACAGAACAAAGAGTTTAGCTTAGCTCTTTTTCTGGATTGGGAAACCCGGAGTTTCTCTCATCTCATGCTTAACGAGATAAAAAACATTTTTTTTTTTAAAACTCAAATAGTTTCCACCAAACCCACTTCCCAGAATTCCGCCCAGGAGAAGGACTGAAAACATACGGACTACAGCGAGTAGCTGCACAGAGGGACTAAGAGGACGAAACCGATCAAAGACACAATCATGGGACTCAAACTACACAATGAAAAACTTTCAAAATAAAGCAGGAAACAGTAAAAACACAAAACACAGGACCTGGACTTTCAAAATAAGGTAAACATAGAGACTGAAAACACGATTGACATGATAAAAACTAAACTTTGAAAGTTAGGAAATGAGGCAGGAGAATCAAATTTGAATAAACCAAGAAATGGCTAAATCAAAAACCGTCATGGCGGCAGAAATGGACCAAACTCCTCTTGTTCTTTCTACCATGATCCTTTTCCAGCGCTGTTAAATAGAAAACAGGATGTCACACATATAACCTTAGTGAACATACTCCAGGCACCAAATCTAAAATGAATGTATAAATATAAAACCAAAGTGTGTTTTGAACCTTGAACACCTATCCCCGTGTCTGTGTTCACTGACTCACTGAGGTTCTGGACGCGTCCAGAGAACGTTGGTGCTGCTTGTTGGGAGAAATGAACTTGAGGTTGATCCTGACATGTGTGCTTTGACTCAGGGAGGCTGGCAGACTGTGACCCAGAGCTCATCGGCACCGTCATGGAGTACTGTCTGCACTTCAGGTGCCGCTCCGAGCCCATCTTTGAGGCTGTGGCTGAGAACTTTGTCCGCCACTCCGAGAGCCACACCACCCCTCAGATCGCTAAACAGGTGGTTGCCATGGGGAGACTCAACTACCTGCCACAGGTAAGAGCTGCGGCCGGTGAACGTTCTCTCTCTGTTGAATGAACTGATAGCCGATGTCACGCCACGAAACATGTCAGTGAATGTTCTGAGAAGCTCTTTGATAACTGCTGCATCCAATATGATAGAAATACCACAAAGTTCAGGTTGTTCTACACAGTTTTTGTGGGACAGGACCAGGGGGACTCCATCAAAGCATAATTGGATAGACATGGACCCCAAAATGTACCAAAAATGGGATTTTGACCCCATAGGGGGATTTTTGCTGCCAAAACCACCTATGTCCACTAGGGGGCGCTGTACGCTCATACTACAACACTTGGCTGTGACATAATCCAGTGTTTTTATTCAAATCTAGTATTATACACGGTCTAAAATCTAGTCAGAAGATTATGGGCACTGCGTAGAAGAAAACGGTCTGATACAACCTGTGCTCTTGAGTAAAACGGCGTGGGATAAAGGTGGCGTCCTCCTCTCATCCGTTCCTCCTCAGTGCTCCAGCCAGATGTTTAAGAAGCTGGAGAGCATTTTGTCAGCGAGGTTCTCCCAGTTCCAGCCCCGCTCGCTGATCGAGGTGATGCACGCCTGCATGCACCTGGAACGCTTCCCACTCAACTACCTGTCCAGAGTCTTCAGCCCGCACTTCCTGCAGAGGCTGCAAGGTACGAGTGAGGGTTTGGGTTCTACGGCGCTGTGCTTCACGCAGAGACCCTGAGCTGTGCTGACTAGAGTTTGTTGTTGTTGTTGTTGACGATACAGAGGTTATTTATTCACATCGGACGTGTGCGGAGACGTGTGCATGTCTGCCAGCAGTACGTCTCCACTGTCTGTGATGTAAGATGTCCTTGTCTGTCTCTGTCCCACAGTCGGGGGGGAGCCGTTGGACAGGACTGCGTTGGTGCAGCTGACACAGCTCCATCTCTCCGGCTCACTGGAGTGCCGTCATTACTGGGTGAGCATCTCAAGACGTTCCTGCATCTAGACCTTAATCTCCTTCTGCCTCGAAAACCAAATCACGTCGTCCTCATTCCAGCAACCCCCCCACTAAACGTCCTTATGTCTGTTGAAGCCTTTTAAGACACACTTCCTACTAACTAACTAACCAACAAAGAGGAAGACAGACGGTGATGGAAACATAGGACTTGTAAAGTTTGAAAAATTAAATGACTTCTTGTATATAGAATAAAAAACCGTTGATGTCCTCCTCAGGGTCCCAGACTGCCCTACTTCACCCACGTGAAGAAGTTCTCCTCGGTGGATCAGGCCTTTGAGACGCCAATGGAGAGTCTCCTCTACAGACGGGTCAAAGGTCCGCTGGTGGAGCTGCTGGGGGGGGAGTTCTACTCCACCAGGATCTTAACTCACACTGGATACACTATCGGTAAGCAGGGCGCCGTGGTACCGGGGGGGGGGTTCACTGGTAGATCCATAACCTCCAGGTGGGTGGAGAAGTCACATTAAAAGTACAAGAATACAAAAACCGTGACAGGTGTCCCTCATCATAAGATGAGGAAGATGTTCTTCAAAATTTCAGGCTAGACTTCGAACGTTTGGCGTTCACCGCCGTACGTCCGCGGGGGGAAATCTGAGCCACTCCCGTCAGAGTACGGCTCGGTCCGACAGAGGCTGATAAACACAGCATTTTTAAGTAGTTGTATTAATCCATACTTTGGAGCGGCGTGCTGCCCTGACTCAGAATGTCTCCATGGTGTCGGATTCAGTCTGAGCGGTCCACCCAGGAAACTAGATGACCACCATGGTGAAATAGATGCATGTAAGCGGAACCAACGGGGTTCAGCATCACTCCCACCTTTATTTAATGCTCAGCTGAGACACCGTTTATATTATTGGGGTATTACTGCCTATCCTGTTCCGGTCGTGGGGGTTGGAGCCTATCCCAGCTGACAGCGGGGGCGACTCGTAAAGGGTGTAGAACCATTTAGGTTTAATAGAACTCATGCCTTCTTCAAGGAGTCCATGTGTTGTTGTTTTTTCAGATGTTGAAATCTGTCTGGATGAGAAGGGATACGTTCTGCCTCTGTCTCAGTGGGAACAAACCAGCAAAAGGTAAGACCCTCATCCTGCGGTCATGTGACCGGAGCGACTCTCTAAATATCAGACGGTCCGTTCGGTGTCCTCAGAGGTGCAAGAGATGCCTGACGTTTGTTGTTTGTCCAGGCTGGTTCTGTGTTTGGACGGCCAGAGCCGTTTTTGCAGCAACACCCGACACATGCTGGGCAAAGAGGCCACGAAGAGGAGACACCTCCGCAGGATGGGCTATGAGCTGGTGCAGGTAAGCTTCAGGACGTTAGTGCAGCGGCTCTCACAGGTGTGGGTCAGGTGACTCTATCCGGTCCTGAGGAGAGCTTTTTCACATGCTCTGCCGGAATCCAGATTCACTTTATGATCACACTGGATTTGTTAACATTGGACCTAAAGATACAAAACATAAGGATGAGGTCCAAATATATTTAATGATGCATTTATGATGAGAACTGATTTTTAAGGGTCAAATCTTTGACTGAAAGATTAGTTTAACTTTCTGTAATATCCAAAGTTTAGTTTGTTGTGGATCACAGTCTCTGCTCCTTCTCTCCTCCAGATCCCGTACTATGAATTTGAGAAGCTGGGAACTCTGGAAGAACAGGTCCAGTATCTTTACAACAAGATCTTCCCCACCATCTTCAAGTTCACCCACAGACCTCGGTCCTCAAACGGGCTGGGTTCAGGTTCAGCTGGAGACTCCTTGTGACCGTTGGTCCTTAGATGGATGTAGAAGCCCGTCGGACCTCCAGAGTATCTCCTGAGCGACTGTTGGACAGGAGGACGACACAAACCGGGCTGAAGATGAAGGCTGGATTTTCTCCGTGTGAGGAGACTGTAATCCCCGTCTTTCCTCTCTGACTCTCCTGGAGTTAAAGTGACACTCAACCAAATGTACTGTTATATATCAGATGTGTGTATTTATGGGTTGAGGACATGAGATGTGGGTTTTATCGTTTTATTAGAAGAATATTCTTTTTCTCTCTTTTTTTTTTAGTCACATGCCTTTTAAAAATGCAGCTTCTGAACAGACGGGGGTCTCATTGGCTGAAATGTTTATTTTTTAGGCCATTTCTGTGACTGTATTTTTGCACTTTGAGCTAAATTTGACTCTTTTTAAATGTCTTGAGTTCTGCTGACTACCAGAGTCAGAGAGTGAAGTGTAGGTCAGAAACTGTTTATCTGTCTGTAATTATGTTCATTATTCATGCCTGTGTGACTGGATCTGTGTGAAATGCCTGGGCTCGTTTTGTAGGGTGGGAGTGGATCCGGTCCATGATGGACTGGCATGAGAATGATGGAGAGTATTTGGGTACGAAAAAGAAAATTTGCAGCTGTGTTCTTATGTTTTGTGCCTCATCTGACTCTGATTCTCTATAAGGACAATGGATTTTGCTTAAGAGGAAGTAAAAATGATCCCGGCAACTTTTAAATGACACCGTTGATCTTTATTAAATTTACACAATATAGATTAAATATATATATATGAATATTTCTGTGATTAAAATGCAAAAAAAAAATGTGTAAATATAAAAAGAGTTGTTTCTTTGTCTGGAGCAGAGACCCCATTTACTGAACTCAGTGGTCAAATTTAAGATGAAAAGAACATTAGATAGGAGACAAATGTATTTTGTTAATTGGAATGTTGACGAAAAACACTCTTTTGCCTCACACTGGCAAAAGACTGCTGGGTGATTCTTCAAAACTGGAAGGTCATTTTTGATCAAGGAATGTGGAGAAAATACAGTGAATAGATTTGCATTTAACAGCCACACAAGAGCTTGGAGACATTACGCTTCTGAACCGTCACACATCCTGTTGTCAGTTCTGTTATGGAGGCATGTTGCTACTGATTTAATAAGAAGTACAAACACATTCCAAAAACATGTAATCCAAAAATACCATTACTTTTGAAAACACTTTCTTTCCGAAAGTTGGAATTTTGATTATCTTTTAATTATGGTAATAGAGTTCTCTACAAAATTTTACAAATAAACTTGTTTAAGAATATTTTTAGTTAGAGTTCATCTTTAAAGGTAAACCCTCTGAGATTGTAACTTAACAAAAACAAACAATCCACAACAATCTGTGTTACAGATCAGCACCCTAGTTTGTGTTTTTGTAGGGCTGATGTGATTTGACCAGCAGAAAGTGACTATGACAACATTAAAGTGTGGATCTGTAACTTGAGTTTACAGAGAAATTATTTCTAATTTACAGGAAATATTACATTTTTTTGCAGTATTGTGTCCCTAATTTAATTCCTTATACTTTGTAATGATTAAACTTAATTTGAAATAATTAGTTTAAGTTTTTTAGGGTGCTGTTGTTGCACCAACAAACCAGCAGGGGGCAGACTCTCCACAGGGAGAAAAGCCTCTGAAGGTTTCCCCTCTCCCTGTCTTCTATTTGGACCCAGAAGCTGAAATCATTCACGACTATTATTTTTCCTCTCAGCAGACTCAGCAGGAAACTTTGATTGTTAGAGCACCAGATTTAAAACACCCCAGAATAGACGCATGACTGTGGTTGGAACAAGCAGAGATATGGTGCTGCGTGTCAGAGATGAAAGTCCTGCAGCCCATGTAAAAAAAATAAAAAAGAAGCCACTTCTAGTCAAACATCCTGACATTTCTATAAAAGTATCTTTTAGTGAGGCTGTTTCAGCATTGGGGAAAGATTTGTTCAGAAGAGATGAGACTATCTTCTTAGCTATCAGCAGACAGAACATCTAGTTCTGGGCTCATTTCCACATCACATGTTCCCCTCATCCTCAGATGAATAATGAGGGCACATATGGAAGAGAGAATAACACCTCATCTTCACTCCCTGTGTATTTCTGGGCCACAGCAGTGAACATGCAGGAACACCTACAGCAGGGAGACATTTATAAACTCATTGACTGTTTGCTGTTTTAAACACTGAAGGGTTATATTATCTTTATATGTTCTGTAACTGGTGGTTTATTTCTTCCTGTAATCCAATTCTTTGAGTGTTACTCTTCCTTCAGACATGCAGTCCAAGGTGTTTCAAAGACTGAGAGCAGAG